>BLSH010207549.1:894746-908551 GCA_018402905.1 Glandirana rugosa | reverse complement strand
CTAATAAGACCGGTTAATTTTTGGGGGGGGGGTAGAGGCAAACCGTCCACCCGCCATTGTCACACAGCTGGGTGGGCTTAAGGTGCAGTGCTTTGCGCCCTGAGCCCACCCTTTTTTGAAGTTCTAATCACTTGCTTCAAAAAAAAAAAAAAAAAAATTGGAATCCATGTGTCCAGCGCTGTGCATGTAGATCAGGGGGCCGGACGCATGGATGGGGGAGGGGTCAGTTTGTTTTTATCTACAAACATCCCTTATCTGCATAGGCTTTTTTTTTTTTTTTTTGGTAAGGCCTAATGCACGCAGGACATTTTTGTAAACTTTCCCAAAAGCCTTTCCCGCTGGAAGCAGCGTTATTGGGTAAAAGAAAAGCCTGATGCTTGTAAACGCTTTTACAAGCGTTTAGGCTCATTTCCAAGCGTCGGTCTCATGGGTGTTTAATTGGCCAGAATAATCATTTATTCTGGCAATTGAAATAGATTAACGCTCAAGGGCTAAACGTGCCTAGAGGCAGTGCGCGTTTATAAGCATCAAACTTTTTTCTGCCAAAACTCTGCTTCTCCTGGACAACACTGGCAGTTGGATTTTTTTTTTTTTCGGCCACTAAACGCTGTTAAAAGCATGGACTAACATGCAGGGAAGTTTAGAGGCAGCTGCAAAAACGTCCAGTGTATATGAGGCCTGAAGGTTGACTAACCCTTTTATAGATGGTTGCTGCACTTCTGCATTAATGAATATTCAGTTTACCCCTGTTCACACTGCAGAAGGATAATACAACAGCAACAAAGGAAGAGGTTCCACAGCAGCTACCAGTTACACTGGCACTTTGAGTGGTATTTTTGTTAGATGGACCTCAGTTCATGGAGCAATCTCATTTACAAGGTGGCAAGATTACAGCTGTTAGACTTTGGAAATGCACATTTGTCAAAATTAAAGTTATAAGAAATAATCAGGATAATTTTTTAAATCGTTGTTTCACTTTAAATCCTTCTGTGCATGTGTTGCCCAGCAGTACATAGCCTTGCTCAGCTATTCTTCTGTTTTGTAGTTTGAATACGTCTCCCAGCACCTGGTGTTTGCTAACTGCATCCCTCTGATCCTGAAATTCTTCAACCAGAACATTATGTCCTACATCTGTGCCAAGAACAGGTGGGAGCAGAATTTTTTTTTACCAAGATCTTATTTAGTAACATAAATAACATACTGTCTGAGTTGTAACACGATTTGCCGCTGAGTGAGGGTGTTCAGTCTTTTATCCAAATTGAATTCAAAATTTTAAATGACATATGGTTCTGTGTACTCTAATGCCATCCACCAGTGATTGGATCTATAAAAATTTCCAAAGCTGCTCTATCCAAAATGCAATATAAGCACTTAGTATTTTTATCAACTCTATACAGTGCCATTGGTCAGTGTATACAAATCTATATGCATTCAACAAAAAAAAAAATAATTATGCAATAGTGCAAAAATAAAGTGTCCATTTATCAAAATTCCACAAACAGTGCAGTAATCTCCAACAAATTCAGGCTCTATGCCCTTAATACAATGTCTGTATCATGGAACCCATAAAAGTGCTCTTGTGTTCACTGCTTGAATACATGCAGACAGATAATGCAGTTTTCCTCCACATCCAACACAGAGAACTCACCAGATTTATATGACCACCCACTACAGCGGTGGTCTTCAAATTGTGTCCCGGGGGGCTGGATGTGGCCCTTCTACTGACCAAAGTTGCTATTTGATTTCTTTACTTCCACTGACCATCAAGCCCAAGGCATTTTCTACTCCCACTGTCCATAGTCCGGCCATCATAAAGTCTGAAGGACAGTAAAATGGCCCTTTGTTTAGACAGTTTGGAGACCAGTGGTTTTATGGCAACATAGAGAAAGACTGCCATTGTGCGAAACCTTAAACTTCATTTTTCCATTAACCACTTTCACATTGCTTACTCACATGTAAAAAGTGCTATGCCTTTCACTGAGGTACATTGGCTTGTTTGCTGACATCAAGTACTAGGGTACCTGAATATGCTGTGGCCACGAGCGGTCCCTTCCTACTCTTCTTCCCTGGGTGCATAATGCGTCACTTCTGGGTGTACCGTGGAAGGGACCGCTCATGGTACTCTTGATGTCAACAAACAAGAGCATGTACCTTAGTGCAAGGCATAGCCCTTTTTAATGTGAGTAGGTAATGTGGAAGTGGTTTTATAGCAAAATAGTTTTTTTTTGTTTAAGGATTTACACTATGGCGGTCTTCCTCCCCCTTTTTTTTTTTTTTTTTCTTTGCTGCATGAGTCTATATGATAACATCAGCAAGAGGGGAGAAAAGGTGTTGGTCCTGGTGGGAAATGGGATGGTGTGTGTAACAAGCCCTGTGTAACAAGCGTTTTTTGCCTGTAGTGGGTGGTCATATAAATCTGGTGAGTTCTGTGTTAGTGGTGGAGGATCACTGGAGCACTGCGCTATTTGTCTTCATGTATTCAAGAAGTGAACAAGAGAGCACTTTTATGGGATCCATAATATGGACACTGTATTAAGCACATAGAACCTGAATTTGTTGGAGATATCTGCACTACTAAACTGTTTGTGGAATTTTGATAAATGGACACTTTATTTGTGCACTTTATTGTGTTTATTATAGATTTTATTTCTTGTCAGTTAAAAACACATAGATTTTTATACATGGACTAATAGCGCTGTATAGAGTTGATTGCTATGTATGGTTCTGTGGGAAGGGTTGTAATTCTAAAGCAGTGATTGTGACATTTTATCAAACTTTCACTGTGGGTGAATCTTCCTAGTGCATGTTTCTTTTAAGCTACAGTGATTGATTTCCCCACAGCCTGTTTGGTGATGGTCACATTCACTGCTTTTATATATATTCCTCTAAATGTCTGAAAATTATATCCAGCTTTTACCAGCAACCTCCTATGATCTAGAATTTTTTATAAAAAAAATAGAATTTCTCAAGGCCTCTGGGAGGTGATATTTTAGTGTTTTGAGTTCAGGTCTTCCTACCTGCTGCAGATATTACAGTGGGTGCCACACTCGCTTATGGACTTTTAGTTTATTTTACATATTGTAGGGATTTCCGTTCACATCCTGTCTACAGGAAGTGTGTGGAAATATCTCCAAAGGGAGGAGAAAAACCTCTGGTAGACTGATGTTCTCGTGACAGGTTCTCCTTTGGAAGGATTCCCTCTAATTCTGTTCTGGTAACAAATATAAAATATTGAATTTCACATTACCGTACATTCTGTTCCAGGGACAAATGTCCCAAGTGCAGTTACCCAATGGAGACACAAACGGCTAAAAAAATAAAAGTACTAGACATGAGTTCTAATTGGTGCTAAATTAGTTCAGTCTCACAGGGGAGAGTTGGTAATCCTAATTTGAAATGCAAAGAAAGCAAAGTACTGATATCTCTCTAGTGCCTTATTCCATTTATACTATCCATTTCAATGAAGTATGCCCAGGGCTTGGTGTATTTAAAACTCCAAAATGTATGTATTGCAGCTGATCAGTCCTTTTGATGTGCTGATTCATGGGGAAATTGATTGCAGAGATGTACTGAAAGTTTGTTTTTTAACCCCTAAAGCGTATCCAAACCCAATAACAAAGTTCTATATTGCAGCTTACTAGTCCCTAGATGTGGTGACTACATTGGTTTTTATTTTGACTTTTTTTTTTTTCCTTTTAATTTCTCCTGGTGAACCTGCCAGTAAATGCTTGTTTAGACTTGCACTTGGCGGATGTTAACACGTGCTTGAACCATATTTATAGCACATGTTAAGTTAAAATAAAGTGTATGAGCTACTTTACCATGCATAGGGTAGCCCATTGAAATGAATGGGCTGCCCTGTGCGATGTGCAAAAAAAATAAAATGCATTTTGCACAGTGCCTTACGGCTAGCATCATAGTGACCTGTTAGAGAAACTTGCAGGCTTTACCAAAGAGCCTGGTGTACAGCAGACCCATTGCCTTTCTTCTTAAGCAGGCAGTATTTCTTAAAATCCTCTACTGCGCAGAGCAGCTCCGATCCTCCTCTTCTCACATCCCCTGCCAGCGTTCCTGGCCCCTGCCGAGTTCCCCCAGAACAAGTTACTTGCAATGGGGGCGCCCCAGCAGACTCACTCCCAAGCTGCGGCTCTGCATGCCCATTTACACTCAGAGCTGCGGCTCAGCCTGTCCCCTCTCTCTCCTCAATGGCTCCTGCTGCTGTCTCAACTAACCAATGCGGAAGGAGAGTCCCTGGAGAGCCTCGGCTCTCGTGCACATCCCTTTATCACGATGCAGGCTCAGATAAGTATTGGGGGGGCTGGGGGGGCTCCTGCACAGAGAAGGTTTTTTTTTTACCTTCATACATACAATGCATGAAGGTAAAAAAACTTGAGCCTTTAGAATCACATTAACCTACCAGCATGTCTTTGGAGTGTGGGAGGAAACCGGAGTACCCAGCGGAAACCCATACAGGCACAGGGTGAACAAGCAAACTCCACACAGGTAGTGCCATCTTAGGGATTCTAACCTATAACCCTAGTGCTGCTAGGCAGAAGTGTTCATATTACAATGTGTGTCTTTGAAATGATAAAATATATAAAAGTGTGTCAAACCCATTTTCTTTTTAGCTTTGGATAGATTGGGGCATGGTTAAAAACTCTTGACATGTGTCTTATTTATATTTTATATTTACTCCATGTCTTATTTATATCTCTTGCTTTCTTAGCATCTCTCTTCTTGACTTCCCATCCTGTGTCGTCCATGAATTGCCAGAGCTGACTGCTGAAAGTCTGGTAAGAAATTTGTAGATCCCATTACATTTCAGCCGTGTTATAGGAGTTACCTTCCATTCATGTAGGCCAGGGATATGCAATTAGCGGACCTCCAGATTTTGCAGAACTACAAATCCCATGAGGCATAGCACGACTCTGACAGCCACAAGCCTGACACCCAGAGGCATGATGGGACTTGTAGTTTTGTAACAGCTGGAGGTCCGTTAATTGCATATCCCTGATGTAGGATATAGTGTATGCCTCTCCTTTTTTTTTTTTTTTTTTTGTATATGTAAAAATTACAATAAAGGTAAAGTGGTAGTTGTGCCCATAACTCTTAAGATATCTGCCTAAAAAAAAAACAAAAGTGCAACTCTCAACGGTTATCACAACTTTGCACTTCTGCTTTTTGTATGTCCATATCACCGTGTTTAATTAGGCATAGATGTTGGCAGGGAAACTAATGGTGAAGTACGGGCATAGAGCATGAAAAACAAGATTCCTTCTCACAAGGCTTCAGCCAGTATGTCAGTTCAGTCCAAATATTTGGCAGTGTTGTGTTGTGTTGGGGGTGCGGCTTTATTCAAAAGCTGATATCATCTGACCTGAAATGTGGGTGATGGATTATAGATGTGACCTAAATTAATTTTTTCTGGAGATGCCGGGAGCTGCAAGTGCTATCTGTGTCGGGTAACCTTTTTACTTTCTTGAACATTTCTTTAATTTTCTTATATTCTGAGTATTTGAAGTATAATCTGGCTAGCAATCTATGACCGACAGTTCTCTTATTGCTTAGAGATATGGGAGACAATTATTAACTTTCTGCGGGTAAGAAGGAATGATCATTGATCTATGCCAGAAATGTTCCACTACTTTTTTTTTTTTTCACCCTGTGCATGTCTCTTATGGCATAGATGTCATAGACATGACTTGGATCATGTGATTTGTAGAAACTGGGCAATGGCCGCATACTATATCTGGGTTGCTGACTGTGCCGTATACAGTGCAGGAAATTACAGATATGGTAACTATGATTCTACACAAGCTGTAAATTCACTTGAAACCTAAGATTAGAAGAACCTTTTAAGCTCGTTACATATGGGCTTAGCTTTTCTTTTAACTAGAATGTAGTGTTCAACTGGCCTTTCTTTTTGATACTTTTTTTTTTCTCTTTTCATGATCTCTTCTGACATTATCAGTTTGCTCTGGATTTTACAACCATTAATATTTGTAACCTTCCGTTTCAGGAAGATAACATTTGCATTCCTTTTGCAGTTTTATGTCAATAACTGATTCAACTGGAACCATCCAAATTTCAATCCTTGTATGGCCATTTTCTTGACTGAACGATTGACTTCTGTTGAACGGGAATGTTGGAAAACTTTTCTCGGTCAGTGGCTGCAGCCAGTGTATTCTAACAGCAGCTGATCCCTCTATCCACCTCACTTGTGCGGATGGGACAATCTTTGTTATTTTTTTGGGTTTTTTTCGATCAGCCTGCTAGCTGATCAAAAAGAGAAAAATATTAGTCTATGGTCAGCCTAATAACACTGTGCAACATTCTGCTTTTGCGCTAGAGGAACAAACAGCTGCATTATGCTGCCACCAAGTGGTCATTTTGGTGTACTGCAGTCAGTGCATTACTGACCTTACAGGAAAATTGCTATTGTAAAATGTCTTCACCCACTCCATTGCCAGTGATTATTTTATTTTGCACAGAACTTTACTTATATACTGTTGTTTATATATACCTGGCATTAATGCTGTGTCAGGTGTCTCTTTGTAGCACTGTACAAAGTAAGGATATATGATATATCAATAACCTGAAAACCCGCGCACATACATTTAAAAATAGTAACAGGAGTTTGCCCCAAAGCTGCTTACAATATAAAAGAAGTGGTGGGAGATACCACTTACAAAAGATGTTTGCATCCAGTAGTTTTGTTGTCCGATAAGTTTTTAGTGGACCAAGGTTCTATGCACTTTCAGACAGATTTTGAGGTTGCACGTGAAATAAACAGATCAGGCTAGCAGTTGTTTTAAAGGTGTAATTTCCTCCTGGAATAAGAATGACAACCTTACAGCATGGAGAAACAAGTCCACAATGACCGCTTCCATATTTACATCTGGATAGATTCCACTAAAGACTTGGAGGGTGGTAAATGACTGATAACACATAGGGGGAGATTTACTTAAACTGGATCACTTTGAATCTGGTGCAGCTGTGCATAGTAGCCAGTCAGCTTGTAACGTGAGCTTGTTCAATTAAGCTTTGACAATAAAACCTGGAGGCTATGCAGAGCTGCACCAGATTTTGCACCCTCCAGCTTTAGGAAATCTCCCCCATAGAATGGGTTTCCAAAGAGATGAAGCGGTATGTGAGTACGTCGGGAGAAATGGTGACCTGTGAAGAAAAGAGAAAGGTGTAATGGATCAAAGATTTGCCTTTATCTAAGCTTCAGGAGATTCAGAAAAGTAGTATATTGATGAGGAGCTTACAATATCTAAACTACAGCTCTGAATTGTATCTTGGTGTTGGAACCGGGGAAAGACTTGAGTCTGACCTGCTATATTATTTATAGTAGGTTGTTTTGCACAGTAGAAGGCAATAAAAGAGGAGCCTTAATAGTGTATGAACTTATAAACAAAATGAGTGTAAGGTCAGATCTGTAAGTGCTCGTTCACACATTTGTTTATGGAGAAACGCTCATTACGAGCTGAGAGCTTTTATGATTTTTTTTTTTTTTTTGAAGCTTTGAAAAAGCATCAAGAATGCTTGTTAAAAGCCCATGAAAGCGTTTTTTCTTTTTCTAGTGGGAAGTGCTGTTGAGGAAATTATCTGCTTTGAGGCATGGTTAGGTTGTGGTGTGATAGCAGACATTTGTGTGAATTCTCTGCAAGATGGATTTGTATACATTGATCTCTTTGACTCCTGGTTTGATCCAGCTACCGATCTAAGGATAATACCCACTTGGTGACTTGTTGCCAAATCTTTTTTTTTTTGCATCACAATAGCTGAGGATTCTCAAGTCATAGAATTTCGGGTGCTGTTGCATCTCTTCAGTGAGTACTGATACATTAAGCACGTGCTTACTGGGCACTTAAACCCCCCTCCTGCTGGGACCAATTTTCAGTTTTCAGCACTGTCACTCTTTGAATGACAAGTGCGCGGTTGTGCGGCACTGTACCCAAATAAAATTGATGTCTTTTTTTCCCCACAAATAGAGCTTTCTTTTGGTGGTATTTGATCACCTCTGCGGTTTTTATTTTTTGCGCTATAAACAAACAAAGAGCGACGATTTTGAAAAAATAACTATTTTTAACTTTTTGCCATAATACATATCCAAAAACAAAAAAACGAATTTATTCATCAGTTTAGACCGATATATATTCTACATATTTTTGGTAAAAAAAATCGCAACAAGCGTATTTTGATTGGGTTGCACAAAAGTTATAGCACCTGCAAACTATGGACATTGGTTTATGGTGTTTTTTAATATTTTTATTTTTTTTACTGGTAATGGCGCTGATCTGTGATTTTTATCAGGGCTGCGATATTGCGGCGGACATGTCTGATGTTTTTGACACTTTTTTGGGACCAATGACATTTATACAGCGATCAGATCTAAAAATAGACACTGATTGCTATATAAATGTCATTGGCAGGGAAGGTGTTAACACTAAGGGGGCAGCAAAGGGGTTAAATGTGTTACCTGTATGTGTTCTGTGTGGGGGTGGGGCTAACAGGGACATAACAGATCTAGCTGATCCCTATCACAGGGATCAGTAGATCTGTCATGCCCCCCCTCACAGAGTGGGGAACCAACGTATTTACATTGGCAGTTCCCCGTTCTGGCTCTCTGTGCAGGGATCACAGGTCTCTGGCGGACATTGAGTCCGCCCGACCCGTGGGCACGCTCACGCAGCGGCGAGAGTGCACACAGTGCAAGCAAAAGTGGAGGACGTCTATTGACGGCCTCCCGGCATTTCAGATTCGCGCTGTAGCCGTCAATTGGCTATAGCGCGGATCTGAAGTGGGTAATATCAGCCCTCATGACGCTTGCTGGCACCGTCTCGTCCTGGACCGACACTTGCTGGCACCGTCTCGTCCTGGACCGACACTTGCTGGCACCGTCTCGTCCTGGACCGACACTTGCTGGCACCGTCTCGTCCTGGACCGACACTTGCTGGCACCGTCCCGTCCTGGACCGACACTTGCTGGCACCATCACTTCCATGTCCCGACACTTGCTGGAGTAGTCGCTTGCTGGCACTGACTCTTGCTAACACAAAAAGCTTTGCTACCTTCAATAATGCTCGATGCCTCTGCTCCTACCTGGCATTGTCAGTATTGCTGGCTAATTGATGCTTTTGCCTGCATACAGAAGCAAATGGTGTTACCACACGGCTGCTCTGTGCAAATAGGAAGTGGCTGGAGCTGCTCTGTCCTAGTCCTCTATTATTTCCCAGTGCATTCTGGAATAATACAGGAACATCCAACATAGTCCCTTTCATTCATGCTACAGTCATGCCCAAAAAGATTAGCCATAACTCACCACTTCACCCAGAAAATTGTTGCAATTACAAATGTTTAGGCATTTTCATGTTTATTTCTTTTGTTTGTATTGGTATGACCCAAAAAAGTAGAAAAACTTATTGGCACACTCAATTTAACATTTGGTAGCACACCCCTTTGAAAAATAACTGAAATCAATTGCTTCCTGTAACCATCAATGAGTTTTTTACACCTCTCTACTGGAATTTTGGACCACTCTTCTTTCACCAACTGCTCCAGGTCTCTCAGATTGGAAGGGTTCCTTCACCCAACTGCTGTTTTGAGATCTCTCCACAGGTGGGATTTAGATCTGGACTCATTGCTGGCCACTTCAGTAGTCTCCTGCATTTTGTCTTAAACCATTACTGGGTGCTTTTTGAGGTTTGCTTTGGGTCATTGTCCTGCTGTAAGACCCATGACCTCTGCCAGAGATCCAACTTTCTGACACTGGGCCCTACACTGCACCCCAAAATTCTTTGGTTGTCTTCAGAGTTCATAATGCCATGCACACAGTCGGGACATCCAGTGCCTGAAGCAGCAAAGCAGCCCCAACACATCAGTGAACCTCCACCATGTTTGACTGTAGGGACTGTTTTCTTTTCTTTAACCTGTACAGATCCGCGCTATAGACAAAAGACGTCTACAGCGCGGATCTGAAAATCCGGGTGGACGTCCATGGACGTCCGCCCCTTTACACGCCCCCTGTGCGCACTGGGCGCAGGGGGCGTGCCCGCGGGTCGGGCGGACTCGATGTCCGCTCCTGACCCGTGATCGCCTTACAGAGCTGTAGAACGGGGAACCGCCGATGTAAACACGGCGGTTCCCCGTTCTGTGACAGGGGACAAACAGATCTACTGATCCCTGTCACTGGGATCAGTTAGATCTGTTATGTCCCGGCCAGCCCATCCCCCCCACAGTTAGAACACACCCAGGGAACATTGTTAACCCCTTCACTGCCCCCTGCAGGTTAACCCCTTCACTGCCAATGACATTTATACAGTAATCAGTGGACATTTAAATTTCTGATCGCTGAATAAATGTCATTGGTCCCAAAAAAAGTGTCAAAAATGACCGACATGTCCGCCCCAATATCAAAGTCCCGATAAAAATCGCAGATCGCCGCCATTACTAGTAAAAAAAATAATAATAATAAAAACGCCATAAATCAATTCCCATAGTTTGTAGACGCGATAACTTTTGCGCAAACCAATCAATAAACGCAGATTGCGATTTTTTTTTTACCAAAAATATGTAGAAGAATATAAATCGGCCAAACCCAATAAATAATTTTTTTTTTTTTTTTTTTATTTTGGGATATTTATTAGAGCAAAAAGTAAAAAATATTGTTCTTTTTTCAAAATTGTCGCTCTTGGTTTTGTTTATAGCGCAAAAAATAAAAACCGCAGAGGTGATCAAATACCACCAAAAGAAAGCTCTATTTGTGGGAAAAAAAGGACATCAATTTTATTTGGGTACAACTCCGCATGACCGCGCAATTGTCATTCAAAATGCGACAGCGCTGAAACCTGAAAATTGGTCTGGGCAGGAGGGGGGTTTAAGTGCCCAGTAAGGAAGTGGTTAAAGGCCTCATTTATTTTTCTGAAAACCGTAGAATGATGGGCTTTACCAAGAAGCTGTAATTTTGTTTTGTCTGTCCACGGCACATTCTCCCAAAAGGATTTGGGCTTCCTCAGGTACGTTTTGGCAAACTCTTTGATCAATTTTTTTTCTTTCGTGCATGTCCAGGGAAATTTGCTACAGTCACATGGGCTGTAAACTTCTTGACAATGTTGCGCACAGTGGACACAGGAACATTATGATTTCTGGAGATGGACTTGTAACCTTGAGATTGTCCATGTGCTTCCACAATTTTTGATCTCCAATCCTCAGACAAATCTTTGATGGTCTTTCTCTTCTCCATGCTCCGTGTGGCACATAGAGACACACAACAGAATTGTTGAGTCAATTTCTATATTTTTGGCGCCTGTTAGTTGATACAGGTGAGTTTATTTACAATTACAGGAGCATCACAGAGGGCCGATAATTTTGTCCAGACCATTTTTGGAGTGTTGTGTGAAATGTCAGATTTGACTGTTTCTCCACTTTTTTGTACATACCAATACAAACAAAAGAAACATGCCTACACATTTGTAATTGTAACAAATTTCTGGGCAAAGTGGTGCATTATCTGACAGAAATGCAGGGGTGCCAATATTTTTGGCCATGACCGTAAGATTTATCTCCTCTTCCTTCTAGAACGAAGCGTTTTATTATCATATTGAGTCAAATGATGCCCTTTATAGTGCAGTTCCCTTTATATTACAGTACCCCCAGCAATCTCAGCCTCCTCCATCACAGTGCCCCTGCAGTCTACCCCTATCCCCCCCCCCCCTTTTCTCTCCAACAGCACACTTCCTCATTCCAGTCTCTGCCTCCCCTGCACGGGGCTCTTCCTTTTGGCAGGGCAGAGGCTAACAGTTTGTGTGTCCTCTCTCGGCTTGCCCCCACCCACCTGTCTGACAATGTCATCCTATCAGTAGGGCAGGGGGTGGGAGGAGCTCTGCATTCTGATCTGCTGCTCCTCCCGCCCCCTGCCCTGCTGATAGGATGACATCGCTGGGAGAGGACACACGGGCATGGCCGCACAGCAGGAGGTGAGCTACGTCTGCTGTCTGTCATAGCCACGGTCGCCGCTCACCTCCTGCTGTGCGGGCTCGGCCATCAATATGCCATGGACTGGCACCGGTCCATGGCCCGGGGGTTGGGGACCCCTGTGCTAAAAGACAGAAGATGATCTTCATCTGATCTGTCCAGTGGATATCAGACCTAGCAACAATTGTAGATTTGCACCCCCTTCCTGGTCTTTCCGGACCTTTTTTCAGCAGAACATCAAGTGGCCAGATATGAATTTGTACTGTTTTACCCCAAGAAAATTCTTCTTACTATTGTTCTTATCCAGTGAATCCCCTTTCTTGCATATTTGAGGGAATTTTCCATATGGAAGATCTCTTAGCAGTCATTTGTGTATTGGCAAACTCTGCACCTCTGCACCTCTGATCCAGGGTAGCCAGTTGAGACAGTTTAGCAGAGCTCTGAGACAAATTTACCACTGCAGATGAGACAGATTTTTATTCAAAACACATGTAAATTAAAAAGAGATCAGTAGTAGATTTTTTTTATGACCTGGTTCTACTTTTAGCCAGAAGAAGTAATAAATCTATTAGTAAATCTCTCTTCTCCTGTTTTGCACTGCCTTGCTATGCAACAGAATTGATCACCGTGTGTAGCAGCAAGGTCAGTATTGGAAGGATGAGGTTGGGTTTAATTCTAATATTACATGGAATTTGTGAGCATCTTTTTGTAATGTGTTTTCAGGAGTCAGGAGACCATAACCAATTTTGTTGGAGGAATCTCTTCTCCTGCATCAACTTACTGAGAATCCTTAACAAGCTCACCAAGTGGAAACATTCCCGGACCATGGTAAGTGTCCAACCAAAAGACAGATATGCTGAGCATTCATATGATGTACCTCTAGATTCAAAGAAGCTGGAAAATGATTGCACACATGCTATACATGCTCAATTCCTACTGATAAACACAACAAAATGCCTGCTAATTTTATCCATCTGCATGTAGAAATAAATGTAAAATCCTGCTCACCATCCATATGGATGTTTTGGTAGGTTTGCTCCTCAGTCATGGGGTAAGTTTTTGAATTCATATCATATATCAATTTCCATATGCCTTGTGAGAACAACCTCATTTCCCATTAATACTGAAAGTTTGTATGCCGCAGTATTTTTGCTCTGGACTGTGGCTATATTAACCCCTTCATATCCGGGCCATTTGTGGCACTCCTCTCCTACATGTACAAATCATCATTTTTTTGCTAGAAAATTACTCAGAACCCCCAAACATTATATATGGCTTTTTAGCAAAGATTCTAGGGAATAAAATGGCGGTTGTTGCAGCTTTTTATGTCATGCGGTATTTGCGCAGCGATTTTTCGAACGCGTTTTTTTAAAAAAAAAAAAACAGTTTCGTGAACTAAAAAAAATCAAAACAGTAAAGTTAGCCCAATTTTTTTTTCATAATGTGAAAGATGATGTTACGCCGAGTAAATAGATACCCAACATGTCACATTTTAAAATTGTGCAAACTTGTGGAATGGCGCCGAACTTTGGTTATTAAAAATCTCCATAGGCGCTGCTTTAAAAATTTTTACAGGTTAGGTGTTTTGAGTTACAGAGGAGGTCTTGGGCTAGAATTATTGCTCTCACTCTAACGCACGCGGCGATACCTCACATGTGTGGTTTGGACACCGTTTACATATGCGGGCGCGACTTACGTATGCGTTCGCTTCTGTGTGCGAGCTCGCAGGGACGGGGCGCTTTAAAAATATTTTTTTATTATTTATTTCTTATTTTACTTTTATTTTTTTTTATTTTTACACTTTCACTTTAATTTTTTTTTTTTTGA
>BLSH010207549.1:860316-874440 GCA_018402905.1 Glandirana rugosa | reverse complement strand
CTTCTAGCCGTGTCTCGTCACCTGTCGTTAGCCACCTCACCATCTATATTTGGATTTTGTGTTTTTGACGATTGACTTAACACAGATCTCGACTATACGGCCCTCCCCCTTACTCTCTGATTCATCGTGACAGTATGATAACACAACACCATAATGGAGAAAGGGGGACCGAGAACAGTGGATAGAGAGGAGGACAAAACTGGAGGCACTCTGTGTGTGTGGGGGGTTGGGGAGCGAAACGAAAACCAACAGAAAAGAGGGGGGGAAGAGAAGGGGATCCGTAATTTATAGGGGCAATGTGTCCCCGAACGTGCGTCTCCACGTCCCTCCCTCATCCTTTCTCTCCCCTTCCTCCCTTGTCCACGGTTGGGTCCTCGTATCAGAGGAGTCCTTCTTTCACGGTCCCCTTTGGAATTTTTTTCTTCCCCAGGGGTACCTCTAGTCTAATTACTTTTAAGGTTTCCCCTGGCACTTTCTTCCTGAGGAGACTATGCTCCTGGGTTGGCACCTGTTCCCTCCTTCCCCTCTCTTTCCTACTCCCTCCCTGCACCTCTGCGTGCAAGCCCCTGTGTAACGGGGATATTTAATGCCTAGGGGAAGAGAAGGGGGGGAGAAAAGACAACCAAAAGCAAAGCGAGGGGTTGGGGGGTGTGTGTGTCTCACGGAGGTCAAAACAGGAGGAGAGATAGGTGACAAGAGCCAGGGGGAAAGAGGTAATACCACAACACAATAGTATGACAGTGCTACTTAGTCTCTCATTCCCCCTCCCGGCATATCAGCTCTAGACACAATTCAGTTAGCAGTTTTTGTGTTTTAGGTTTATATCTACCACTCCACCGATTGCTGTCCACTGCTCTGTGCCGATCTTCTTCTGAGAGAGCGAGCTTCTTGTTGTTGATATGTCCCCCTGCTCAGATCCCACTCAGGGGCTCATTCGCCTCTCCGAGCCGCTCTGGGTATGGGGCATAGGCTGTAGGCTGTATGGCGTTTGTCCCTCCGTCCGGTGTAGGCTTTAGGGAGGGAGGCTCCGATGGCTGCTCCTTACCAGCCTTTCTCGGGCCTCTCTAGCTGGCGCTCTACCGGCGTCTTCCGCCGCCGGTCTCCTCTCCCGTCGGGGGGATCCCCTCTCTTCTTCCTCCTGTGTGGCGTGTTGTCCGAGGGGCGGCTGTGGAGCGTGGAGTGTGGCGCGCTCAGTCACTTCTCAGCTGGGTGCATCAAGGGGAGGGGAGGAGCCCAGGAGATGTCCAGCGCACGTCTACACTCCTCCCATGTCCCACCAAACAGTGTGTGAACCCAGTTCTGATATACTGATGACCGATCTAATTTCTTGAGCCCCTAAAATGCCAGGACAGTACAATTACCACCCAAATGACTCATTTTTTGGAAAGTGGCAAGATTTTTGAAGTAGCCAGCCCGTGCTGCCCCATCTGCAGGAGTGGGGCGACAAGTGGATAAAGCACTGTATAAAAAATAAAAAAAAACACAATTTTTTAAAAGTTTTAATTTCTATTGCATACCTTGTATTGGTCCAGCATAGCACAATGCAAGCATGCATAGCTGAAGGGCCGCTGAGGAATCTGCACTCCTGTGATCCGCAGGAGGGGTACTTCTCATTTAATGCTGAATGCAATTACTCTGTGATCGCTGTTTCCTAAGTTATACCTTATTTCCAAATCGGCAATCAGATCTGTGTTATTTGTAATTAGTATACAATATTGTGCAAAGGTTTTAAGCCTCGTACACATGCTGCGATTGTTGTATGGAAGGCCAGCCCTGGGTTTCAGCACCCTAACAGATTTGCCAAGTTGAGTGAAGATGTGGGGGTGGCAAACTCAGAGGTGGCAGCCCTAGATGTCACTGCTCCCCCTAACACCTGGGAGAGCAGCCCATCTAGTAGGGGTGGTAGGAATAGTGCAGGTAGGCCTAGACAGTTGGTGGTAATTGGGGATTCTATAATTAGAAGGACTGATACAATAATTTTTCGCCAGGATCGCCTCAACTGAATGTTTTGCTGTCTCCCTGGTGCCAGGGTTTGGCATGTGGTGGACCGGGTTGATAAATTACTGGGAGGGGCTGGGCATGACCCAGCTGTCTTGGTCCACGTTGGAACCAATGACAGAATATATGGAAGGTGGAGGCTCCATAAGAACCAATTTAAAGAATTAGTTTGCAAGTTGAAGGGAAGTGCCACCAAGGCAATATTCTCTGAAATATTGCCTGTGCCATGCGCAACACAGGAAAGGCAGGGGGGGATTAGAGTGCCTGAATGCATGGCTAAACACCCGGTGTAAGGAGGAGGGCTTTGGGTTTTTAGAGCACTGGGATGACCTCTCATTGGAATGCAACCTATATGCTAAAGATGGTTTGCACCTATATGGGAGGGGGTCTGTTATGCTAGGGGAGAGGTTTAAGGGAAGGCTGGAGGAGTATTTTAAACTAGGATTGAGGGGGGAGGGTGCATTAGATTATAATGGGGTAGACAGGTCAGACAGGGGTCAGCCCCTATTGGTGGATGGAATGGGGAAAAATGGGGGGAGGGCTAAGGAAGATGATCTGAAGGTTCCCATGTTACAATCAACCATTGGAAATGGTACTGTTTGTACTAACATTAAAAATATGCAACATACATGTGCAAAATGTGACAGTGAATTAAAGTGTTTGTTCACCAATGCCAGGAGTCTGCCAAGCAAAATAGGTGAGTTGGAAGCTCCGGTGCATGAGGAGAACTATGATTTGATTGGTATAGCTGAATCTTGGCTTCATTCTTCACATGACTGGGCTATTAATGTTCCTGGCTATGCTCTCTTTCGGAAAGACAGGGTAAAACGGAAGGGTGGGGGTGTCTATCTCTATGTGAGAAGTGATCTCAAAGTGAGTGTGAATGAGGACCTAGTTGATGGAGAGTGTGATGAGTCTGAAGCATTATGGGTAGATCTGCATATGGGTGTGCACACTACAAAGGTTATCATTGGAGTTTGTTATAGACCTCCCAGTGTTAAAGAGGAGGTGGAGACTCTGCTCCTTGCGCAGATGGAAAGAGCTGCAAGGGCTGGGACTGTGATAATAATGGGGGATTTTAACTCCCTGGAAATTAACTGGAGTAATGGCACTGCTGGGACAGCTAAAGGGCAAAAATGTATAGACCTATTGACAATTTTATGGTCCAGTTTATTGAGGTCCCAACTAGGAATGATGCTTTGCTAGACCTGGTAATCTCAAACCATGCAGAGCTTATTACCAATATTCATATAAAAGAACATCTGGGTAACAGTGACCATAACATGGTTTCATTTAATGTAAGCTGCAAGCAACAAACACACACGGGAAAGATAAAAACACTTAATTTTAAGAGAGCAAATTTTACAAAGATGAGGGCTGCTCTCCAGGACTTAGACTAGGAGGGAATATTGGCATTGATGAACACAGTACTGAAATGGGAGTTTTTCAAAAAAACTGTTTGTGAACTCACTGCAAAGTATATTCCCATGGGCAGTAAGTTTAAAAGGCTAAAAAGAAAACCTGTGTGGCTCAAGGCCAAAGTTAAAAAAGTTATAAATGCTAAGAAAAGAGCATTTAAAAAATACAAAAATGAGGGAACACTATCCTCTTTTAAATGTTACAAAGAATATAACAGAATATATAAAAAGGAAATCAAGGATGCAAAAATTCACAATGAACGACAGATTGCAAAAGATAGTAGGACAAACTCCAAAAAATTCTTCAAATATATTAATAGTAAAAAGGTCTGGTCTGAGCATGTAGGCCCTTTACAAAATAATCTAGAGTGCGTGACTGGGGACAAAGAGAAGGCAGACTTATTAAATACTTTCTTCAGCTCTGTGTATACAAAGGAGCATGGGGAAGCTCATGTCCACGTCGGGGTTGGTAGTGACACGGCCCCAAATGATCCACAATGGCTCAAAAGTGAAATGGTCCAGAAGTATTTAGACAGAATAAAGGTAGATAAAGCACCCGGACCAGATGGCATCCATCCACGGATCCTAAAGGAATTGAGCTCTGTCATTTCAAAGCCATTGTATCTCATTTTTAGGGACTCCTTAATGACTGGAATAGTACCACTGGATTGGCGTAGGGCCAAATGTGGTGCCCATATTTAAAAAGGGATCAAAGTCTTTACCAAGTAACTATAGAACTGTTAGTTTAACTTCTATAGCTGGGAAGATACTGAAGAGTTTAATAAAAGACCACATAGATGAGTTCTTGCTGGAAAAAAATGTTTTAAGCAACAGACAGCATGGATTCATGAAAGACATTAGTCAAACAAACCGGATTTCTTTTTATGAGGAGATAAGTAAAACCTTGGACAGGGGGGTGGCTGTGGACGTGGTCTATTTGGATTTTGCATAAGCGTTTGAAACCGTTCCCCACACATGGCTAATGTGTAAGGTAAAGTCTACAGGCTTGGAAAGATCAGTTTGTAAATGGATAGAAAACTGGCTAAAAGACCGAATTCAGAGAGTAGTGGTTAATGATTCTTATTCTGAATGGTCTAAGGTTATCAGTGGTGTACCCCAAGGTTCAGTGTTGGGACCCTTACTTTTCAATATATTTATAAATAATATAGGGTCTGGGATTAAAAGTACCATTTCAGTGTTTGCAGATGACACCAAGCTATGCAGTGGAATAACGTCCTTGCAGGATGTCTCCAACTTACAAGGAGACCTCAATGCACTGTCTAATTGGGCGACTATATGGCAAATGAGGTTTAATGTTGATAAATGTAAAGTTATGCACTTGGGGGCTAAGAATATGCATGCATCGTACATAGTAGGGGGAGTGCATCTGGGGGAATCCATAGTGGAGAAGGATCTGGGGGTGTTGGTAGATCATAAGCTTAATAATGGCATGCAATGCCAAGCTGTGGTTTCCAAAGCAAGCAAAATCCTTTCTTGTATTAAGAGAGGTATGGACTCCAGAGATGGAGACATTGTTTTGCCCCTGTACAAATCCTTAGTAAGACCTCATCTGGAATATGCAGTTCAGTTTTGGGCACCGGTTCTCAAAAAGGATATTGGGGAACTGGAGAAAGTGCGGAGAAGGGCAACCAAACTAATAAGAGGCATGGAGGAGCTCAGCTATGAAGAAATACTAGAGGAACTGAATTTATTCTCTCTTGAGGAGATTAAAGCGGTTGTCTACCCATTTTGTTTACTTTTACCTACAGGTAAGCCTAGAATAAGGCTTACCTGTAGGTAAAATGAATATCTTCTAAACCTGTACGGTTTAGAAGATATTCCCTTTCTAATAAAATGTGGTGTTACGGCGCATGCGCTGTGTATGTCCCGGCGCATGCGCCGTGTGTGTCCCGGCAAAGGGCCGGCATTTGTTCCGGACCGTGCCGGGAAAAACGGGTCCCGCGCGCATGCGCAGGAGTGGCGTCTCGCGGCTCCGGCCAGTCACAGCGCCGGAGCTGCGCACCCGTAAGCAAGATCCGTGGGAAGATGTCCGCTCCCACAAAGGGGACCGAGCAGCCCGGTCGGATCTTTGTTTCAAGGTGAGTATTTCATAATGAGCTAGTATGCGGTGCATACTAGCGCATTATGCTATTGTCTTTGCAGGTTTTTATTTTTTTTTTTGTGTAGACAACCACTTTAAGAGGGAATATGATCAACATGTACAAATACATAAGTGGTCCATATAGTGAACTTGTTGAGTTATTAACTTTAAGGTCATCACAAAGGACAAGGGGCCACTCTTTACGTCTAGAGGAAAAAAGATTTCATCTACAAATACGGAAAGGTTTCTTCACAGTAAGAGCTGTGGAATAGACTCCCCCCCAGAGGTGGTTTTGGCCAGCGCGGTTGATTGCTTTAAAAAAGGCCTGGGTTCTTTCCTTAATGTAAATAATATAACTGGGTACATTTTTAGGTAAAGTTGATCCAGGGTTTATCCGATTGCCTCTTGGGGGATCAGGAAGGAATTTTTCCCCCCGTTATATAGCAAATTGGATCATGCTTTGCTGGGCTTTTTTGCCTTCCTCTGGATCAACTGTGGGTGAAGGATTGTATATGGGATTGTTTGGTTATATATCATTTTTTATTTTTTTCCTATTTTTTTGGTTGAACTGGATGGACTTGTGTCTTTTTTCAGCCTGACTAACTATGTAACTATGTATGATCGCACGTACAATTTTTTCCAAAATCGTCTGTCCGTGATTTTATCTAACGTACGGACGTTAGTAAAATTATAGTTTGACAAAGGTGAACATAGTGATGTGCTACGAGCGTATAAAGAGGAAGCTCAGTTTTCGTGCGTCACCCTTTGGGCCCCTTCCGCTGCATTTCGCTATTTAAATTGCTACTTCACGAGTGTGCATTGTGAATTATGTTTACATGACTGAACAGTTCTGGGTCGTTCCTGCATTCTGAACATGCGTGTTTGTACTTTCAACTTTTGTTTGTCCGACTTCTGTACAGATGAGCCGAAAATCGGATGTGGCCTTGGCAGACAAAATTTTTCTAGTTGGCCCATCCAGCTTTTGTTGGATGATAAATGAAAATCGGCTGTTGAGTGGAGCATACTAACGGTAAGATTATCGGACGACAGGCTGTCATATGAAAATTTTCAGCCAATAATTGGACCGTGTGTACAGGCCTTAAAGCAGATGTAAAATAAGAATGCTTTCAAAATATATATTTTGATTTTATATTTTTATCTCTTTAAAAAATGCAAAGTGAGCAAACAGAAGAAAAATCTAAATCAAATCAATATTTGGTGTGACTATTCTTGGGCTTCATACCAGCATCAATTCTTCTTGGTACACACAGTTTTTGATAGAAATCGGCAGGTAGGTTGTCGTAAACATCTTGGAGAACTAAGCACAGATCTTCTGTGGATGTAGGCTGCCTTACGTCTGGGTTCACACCTATGCGGCTGCTCTTTCTGCGGGTTTTTACTGCGATTTTGCCACATTTTTTTTGGGGGGGGGGTAAAATTTATGCTAGGCAGATTTATAACCGCTAATCGTGGCAAAATTGCTGGAAAACGCATTTCATAAATTAAATTAAACGCAGAATAAATTTGTGGAAAATTGCACTCCTTCCTGATGGTATGGCATGATGGATAAGTATTTAATTAGCCCTGCCATTGATCCTGACCAAATCTCCAACTGCATTTACAGAAATGCAGCCCCAAACTTGCAAGGCACCTCCACCATGCTTCACTGTTACCTGCAGACACTGATTATTGTACCGCTCTCCAGCCCTTTGCAAACAAACTGTCTCCTGCTCCAGCCAAATATTTTAAGTGTTAGCTCATCAGTCCAGTGCACCTGCTGCCATTTTCTGCACCCCAGTTCCTATGTTTTCATGTAAAGTCACTTTGCCTTGTTTCCATATACTTTTGCACAGTGCTGTATATTACAAATATATATTTTAATATACAGTATTAAAGCTAATATGAGATTCCAGTCAGGGGCGTAACAATAGGGGTTGCAGGGGTCGCAGTTGCAACCGGGCCCCATGGTTCAGGGGGCCCACGTGCCTCCCTTGTACACCTGAATAAGAGGGATGACCGGAGTGGCATTTAGAGGACCCAATCTCCTCCATTTTCCTCTATCCAATTTACTTGTCTTCTGCTGTTCCCAGGGTCCCTGCGTGTTTCCCTGGTCCCCCCCACAGAGCTGCTGTCTTCCCCCCTCCTTTCTCCTGCCAGCTGCTGTAGAAGATGTGTCATGATGGAGAGATGGGAACGGGTCAGTAAATTTGTCAGTTGCCGGCTCCTTCCTTTTCTGAATGAACAGAGACTGTGCCTCATTCATAACTGTAGCATAGTAAACTGTTTTTACTATACTTCCATTTCTGAATGAATGGGAGGCTCGGTGCACAGCTATTCCTGTCCATTCATTCTGTGCAGCTGAAGCTACACAGATGAAAATTTAGAGCTGAGGTTTGTTTAGACCCCTGATGTCTCATCAAAGCCCCCCAACAGAGCGCCTAAAAATAATTGTAAAAAATTGTAAAAACAGAGCGCCTAAAAATAATTGTAAAAAATTGTAAAAATAAAATTGTAAATAAATCTAATGAAATGATAAATAAAATAATAAAATTAAAAACTACTGACACCAGTAAGGGAACTACCAGGATTGCAAAGTTTGCAATTGTGACCAGGCCCTGGCATTTTACCACCATGGGGAGGCTCGAAGATGGCAGAAAGGGGGCTCGCTGCAGAACTTGTGAAAGGGTCCCGCTGTGGTACCGTAATAAAGGGACCCACAATGGGAGTAAAGGGCACCAGGATCAGTGGGAAGAGGGAAGAACCCTGGCCTGGGGGCCCTTTATAATTTCTTGCATCGGGGCCCTGAAGGTTCTAGTTACGCCTCTGATTCCAGTGATTGGATTTACATAAACATTAACTGAGAAGGGGTGATAAACAAGGCCTACTTGATCAGAATTGGCCCAGATGCCTACCAATCCTAGTCTATATGTATTTTCTGTCTGTGGGAGTGACATTTCTTGTACTAACATAAGAATGGAAATTACTTAGAAGAGAAGGATGCAACCTGTCCTTGGATTGGAGATAGATTTAAGAAATGGTGAGCGACATTGAAATATATAACATTTCTTTGAACATAAAATGGCCCAAAATGATCAAAATACACCAGATTAGTTACATTGGCACTACAATTTATTGTTCAAAGAAGCCAGACTGACATCTACTAACATTTAAGAAGATCATATGTCTTGACTGTTCATGTAAGGTCACCCAGTTCTCATCATTTTGGCACCGATATTAACTTGTTGTGGCTGAATGCAGTACAACTATTTCTTTTTCTTTCCTTTCTTTCCTTTCCTCCCTTTCTTTTTTGGAGCTCCAGGCCAATTAAAGCCTCGAAATTCCAAACAGTCCACAGCATTGTGAGAGATATAGTAAGCATTCAGCATGGCAGCGGGGCTGAATATATCCACTTCAGGTTTGGGCTCTTTACTCTTCTTTGCTTTCTTTGACTTCTTTCCCTTTGTTTTCTTTGAACTGGCAGACCCCTTCGTTTTGGCACTTTTAGTTGGCTAAAAAAAAAAAGTAATCCATTTGTTAAACATCTTGCAGTATGCTTATTTGTAAGATATAATATATATTACAGACACTGAAAATGTACTGTAGTTAATATTCAAGCAAATAGCCATATACAATGTACTAAGGGAACAGTACTGTTCCCGCAGTGATATGGGAACTTCCCGTCCAATTCTCAGAACAAAATCAAGTCAATTCATCTTTATCAATGAATACAAGTCTTCCTCTAAATTGCTGAGGTGGAGAGGCGGGCAGATGATGTCAGAATCTCCACCTCACCCATTCAGAAGCCTTTTATTCATCGATGAAATACAAAGTTTCCTGTGAATGGCAGAGCAGTGCTCAGCCAGACAATATTTTGTTCTAGGAACGGGACATACTGCTGCTGGAACCCAGTACTCTATATTGTATGTAATTAATACATATGCTTTATAGAGCGCTGACAGTGGGCACATGTATTAGTAAAAGGAAATAGTTGGTGTGTACCTGCTTGGCCCAAGCAAACTATTTAGGCCTCATACACACGGACGTTTTTTACCGCCGCGTTTTTGAGAGTTGTTTGCAACTCTCCATTTTATTCAATGGCCCCATAAAAACACTGACATTTTTGAGCTGTAGATAGCGTCGGCGTTAGTGAGCTGCTAGCAGAGCCCACGGCCAGCGCGTTCTGAAGCTGCAGCGTTAGAGCGTTTTTGACGCTGAGCCAGCGAAACACTCACTAACGTGCATTAATGCCGTAGCGATGGTAACCGGCGTTTTAGGTTAAAAAATAGCAGAGAAATGTTTTTTTAAACAAAAAGCCTATTGACGCCGACGCTCACTAATGCGCATTAACGCCGATGCAAATCGCAGACGAAATCGCGTTTATGGCGCCGATTTTTGCCTGACGTCCGTCCTGACGTTTTGCTATTACGTCCGTGTGTATCCATACACATGGGCATATTAAATAAATTAGCTGTAACGTCGGGCCCGACGTCAGGGAAAAATCTGCGTCAAAAACGCGGTTTCGTCTGCATTTTGCATCGGCGTTAATACGCGTTAGTGAGCATAGGCGTTTTGTTTAAAAAAACATTCCTCTATTTTTTTAACCTTAAAAAGCCGGTTAATGTCAGCTCAGCGCCAAAAACTCCATAATGCTACAGCTTTGGAATGCTCTGGCCATGGGTTCTGCTTTCAGCTCACTAAGGCCGACGCCATCTACAGCTCAAAAAAACGTGGCGGTAAAAAAAAAATCTATATGAAGCCTTAAAGTGACAGCAAAGTTAGGCTTTAAAGACAGATAACATTGGGAGTCACTTTAACCACTTCAATACAGTACAGGGCACTTTCACCCCCTTCCTGCCCAGGCCAATTTTCAGCTTTCAGCGCTGTCACATTTTCACAATTGCGCACTCATGCAACACTGTATCCAAACAAAATTTTTATGATTTTGTTCCCACAAATAGAGCTTTCTTTTGGTGGTAATTGATCACCACTGGGGTTTTTATTTTTTGCTAAACAAATCAAATAAAAAAAAAAAGACTGTAAAATAAAAAAGTTTTATTTTGTTTCTGTTATAAAATTTTGTAAATAAGTAATTTTTCTCCTTTACTGATGAGCACCGATGGGCATTTATAGGCGGCACTGATAGATGGCACTGATAGGCAGCACTGATGAGGAGACACTGACTGCCATCACTGATGGGCACTGATGGGCATCCCTAATGGGCACTGATTGGCATCCCTGGTGGGCTGTAGTGGGCATCCCTGGTGGCTCTGCACTGATCATCAATGCATTGATTATCAGCGCAGACCCCCCCTGTCAGCTCGAGTAGAGGAAAAGCCGATAAAAGGCACTTCCTGGTTATCATGTGATGAGCTGTGATTGGACAGAGCTACTCGCATGGTAAAGAGCCTACGTCATAGGCTCTTTACCAGGATCTTAGATGCGTGCCCTAGTGGGCACATGTGAGCAGCTTTTCCTGCTGGATGTCATATGATGCCCAATCAGGATAACTTAACCACTGTCATTCTGCTATATGGCGGGTAGGATGTGGTTGAAGTAGACCTTAAGTGGATGTAAACCCTCTCCTATACCCAGTGAAGTGAACAGCCTCAGATGATACACAGATGAAACAAATCCCCTTAGATAAGTTTTACATGTATATCTGCTGTCTTCAGATTTCCAGATCTTTCTGAAAGTGCAGATTGCGTTAGAAATCTTTCTTCCTGTTTCAGAAGTGGGTGTGGAGATTGGACATACACTCTGTGAGAGCTGATTGGAGGAAAGGCAAACCCCCCCCCCCACTCCACAGATGGAGAGGAACGAAGAAACTTGCAGAGCTGTACTGTGAAAAGACAAGCTCTCTGTTTATCTATCTCTAAGCTCCCTCCCCTACACAAATTTCCAGCTGCTTTTATCTCCTGTATCTGAAAACTTGTCAGAAGTCATCATGCTGATAACAAAGAAAGACACTGGACTTAGGGCTTTGGAGAGAGATAAGTAAACCCTACAGATGTACCCTGGTCAGATTTCATGAATCGGGTTTACAACCACTTTGAGGCAATTATTTTTTATATAACCCCTGTTACGGTTTTTTTTTTGTTTTGCCATCTGTGCCCCATTGGGGAGATTTCCCTTGACTTTCTGTTCCATAGTCCCTGCATCGGTCTTGAGGATATCAGAGGACCTTAATCCACTGAAGCATAGGGATCAGTGGCGGCCCATCCATTAGGGGCGTACGGGTGCCGCACCCCCTCTCCATGCTTCCTGACCCCTAATGATAGGGATGAAGGGGCTGGGGGAACCAGTCGAGCAGAGGATATTGCACAGCCCCCTGAAAGACCGGACTTAAGGTGGTTGTAAACTCAGTACAACCACTAAACTTGCACCATTTAGGAGATATTCTCTGTATCGTCGTCAACGTCATCGGAACATGCACAGTGAAGAAACAGCCCGATTGGGCCGTTTCTTCACTAAGTGTGCCGCAAACTACAGCTTCCGCGTGCATGTGCGGGAGTGATGTCAGCGCAGAGATGCATACTAGCTCATTATGCCTTTGTCTTGCAGGTTTTTATTTTTATTTTTTTTTATTTGAGCGTTTACAAGCACTTTAAGTTTCCTGGAGTTCAACTTTAAAGTGAAAGTCAGGACTCCCATTATGATTTGTCTTCAACCTGAAGCCGAATGCGGGCTATAACAATTCTGCTTGAAGCTTGCTGAAAGCTTTACAAATACTTTTACAGGCGGCACAAGAGGGCCCGACCCCCCCCTCTTGCCACCACCACATTTACCATGCTCTCCCAATGCGATCAGTGAGCCTAGTAAGGATGTGACCAGTGGCATCCGGCTCTGGGCACACAGTGAGAGGAACGGATGTTGTCCCTTTCAATGTGTTGTGTCAGAAACCAGAAGCAACAAGGCTTTCGTCACTTCCGGTTTCGGGTCTTTGTTTCCCTGGCTGTTAATGGCCAGTAAAGCAGTCCATCATATTGATCTGTGTCTGATCGGCTGCACTTGAGGTCAGAGGAGATATCTGGGGTCTAATAGACCAGCCTTTTTCAACCAGGGTGCCTTGAGGTTTCTTAGGGGGTGCCTTGGCAAAATGCCTAAATATTGCCCAAAAATTGTATATAAGCCAGTGTGTGGATGAGCCTGCCTTTTAGTTACACAAAACTACAGCTTAGCTATAACTAAGCGCCAGTAACTTGGCATGAAATGTGTCAGATGATGACGACTCCATCTCTTATGTTCCTGCTTGATGTTTTTATGTACAGCATGTACTTTATGGATTCCCCACAATAAAGGTGATTGCAAGTAGTGCGGCCATCTAGCGAATTGTTTCCTCGTCATTGTGCCCCATTAGAACCTTCTTGCTGCCAAGGTCCTAACGACTAAATAAAACAATATTACAAAGTGCATCCGTTCCCTTGTGCTCACATGCAAATGTGAATGCGCATGTAGGTCCCATACTCGTATGTAAACGGTGATCACACAACATGTTTGGTATCGGTGTAAGCATCAAAGCAACAGCAATAATTTTAGCACCAGACCTCTTGTGTAACTCTAAACTGGTAACCAGTAAAAAATTTTAAAGGGTTACCTATGGAGATTTTTAGTTACTGTAATTTGGCACTGTTCCATGGGCGGTTTTAAAGCATGCCATGTTTGGTATCTATTTACTCAGCGTAACATCATATTTTATATTTTACCAAACAATTGGGTATTATATTGTTTTTTGTGCATTTAAAGTGGTTGTCAACCTGTAATAACCACTTTAGCCTACAGGTAAGGCTATAATAAGGCTTACCCGTAGGTGCTCTGAATATCTCTAAACTTGCACGGTTTAGGAGATATACAGTGTATTGCTGTTCTCTACATCATTTCAGCACATGCACAGTGAAGAAACGGCCTCCATCCCGTTTCTTCCCTGAGATCATGCTGTGACTGTGGGCTTCCGCGTGCATGCGCGGGAGTGATGTCACGCGACTCCGGTCAGTCACCGAGCCGGAGTCGCGACCCCGGAAGGAAGAGGGGCTGAAGATGGACGCTGCCTGCACACGGGACAGGCTTTGTTTGCAGGTAAGTGGCACATAATGGGCTACTATGCGATACATAGTAGCCCACTATGCTTCTACTTTGCAGGGGAATATAGAGGAAGTAAACCCCATCAGGGTTTACTTCCTCTTTAACCACTTCCATACAGGACACTTACACCCCCTTCCTTACCAGACCAATTTTCAGCTTTCAGCACTCTCACACTTTAAATGACAATTACTCAGTCATGGTACACTGTACCCAAACAAAATTTTTATCATTTTTTTCTCACAAATAGAGCTTTCTTTTGGTGGTATATAATCACTGCTGGGTTTTTTATTTTTTTCAATATAAGCGAAAAAGTAGCGAAAATTTTGAAAAAAAAACACTTTTTTTTAGTTTGTATTGAAAAATTTTGCAAAAAAGTAATTTTTCTTCATAAATTTGGGCGATAATTTATACTGCTACATATCTTTGGTAAAAATAACCCAAATTGGTGGATATTATTTGGTCTCTGTGAAAGTTATAGAGTCTACAAGCTCTGGTGCCAATCATTGAAAATTGATCACACCTGATGTA
>BLSH010207549.1:808610-821993 GCA_018402905.1 Glandirana rugosa | reverse complement strand
CTTTTTTTTTTTTTTTTTTTTTTTTGTTTCTATGATAAAATTTTGCAACTAAGTAATTTTTTGTTCATAAATTTGGGTCAAAACCTATACTGTTACCTATCTTTGGTAAAAATAACCCAAATGAGTGTATATTATTTGGTCTGTGTGAATGTTAGAGTCTACAAGCTATGGTGCCAATCATTGAAAATTGATTACACCTGATGCACTGACGGTCTAATTTCTTGAGGCCCTGAAATGTCAGGAAAGTACAAATACCCCCCAAATGACCCCTTTTTGAAAAGTAGACATTCCAAGGTATTTAGTATGAGACATGGCGAGTTTTTTGAAGTTGTACTTTTTTTCCCACAATTCTTGGGAAAATTAAGATTTTTTTTTTTTTGCACAAGATTGTCATAAGTTATTTTTCACACACAGCATATGCATACTTCCAATTACACCCTAAAATACATTCTGCTGCTCGTCCTGAATATGGCGATAGCACATGTGTGAGATTTTTTCACAGTCTGGCCACATAGAGAGATTCAACATGCAAGGAGCACAGTCATGCATTCTAGGAGCAGAATTTTCACATCTAATTTCCTAACCACCTATTACACTTTTGAAGGCCCTGGAGCATCAGGACAATAGAATTACCCACAAAATGACCCCATTTTGGAAAGCAAACACCTCAACATATAATCTGAGGTATTATGAGTCTCTTGAATGGTTCATTTTTTTTTCCACGTTTTCGAAAAACGTGGAAAGAAAATGAGAACGCTTTTATTTTTACACAAAGTGGTCAATTTATAAGATATTTCTAACACATAGCATGTACATAGCAAAAATTACCTCCCAAAATATATTCTGCTACTCATCCCGAGTATGGTGATACCACATATGTGAGACTTTTACACAGCCTGGCCACATAGAGAGGTCCAACATGCAGGGAGCATCGTCAGGCGTTCAGGTTTTGAAGACCCTGCAGCACCAGGACAATAGAATTACCCACAAAATTACCCCATTTTGAAAAGCAAACATCCCAACCTATATTCTATGAGGCATTATGAGTCTTTTGTACGATTCATTTTTTTCCACAAGTCTTCGGAAAACCTGGAAAGAAAATGAAAAACATTTTTTTCACAAAGTGGTCAATTTATATATTTCGAAAAACGTAGCATGTATATAGCAAAAATAACCCGCCAAAATATATTCTGCTACTCGTCCCGAGTATGGCGATGCCACATGTGAGACTTTTTCACACCCTGGCCACATAGAGGGGTCCGACATGCAGGGAGCACCGTCAGGCATTCTAGGAGCAGAAATTTCACATCTAATTTCCTAACGACCTATTACACTTTTGAAGGCCCTGGAGCACCAGGACAATGGAATTACCCACAAAATGACCCCATTTTGCAAAGCAAACACCCCAACGTATATTTTATGAGTCTTTTGAATGGTTCATTCTTTTACACAAGTCTTCGAAAAACGTGGAAAGAAAATGAAAACGCTTTTATTTTTACACAAAGTGGTCAATTTTTGAGATATTTCTAATACATAGCATGCACATAGCAAAAATGAACCCCCAAAATATATTCTGCTACTCATCCCGAGTATGGCGATACCACATGTGTGAGACTTTTTCACACCCTGGCCACATACAGAGGCCAAACATGCAGGGAGCACCGTCAGGTGTTCTAGGAGCATAAATTACACATAAAATTTCATTCATACCTATCACACTTTTGAAGGCCCTGGAACACCAGGACAGTGCAATTACCACCAAAATGACCCCATTTTGGAAAGCAAAAACCCGAGGTATATTCTATGAGGCATGGGCTGCAGATAAGTACTCCGGTATTCTGATGGGCTGTAGATAGGTACTCAGGTATTCTGATGGGCTGCAGATAGGTACTTGGGTACTTTGATGGGCAGGAGATAGGTACTTGGGTAATCTGATGGACTGGTACAAGGTACTTGGGTACTCTGATGGGCTGCATATAGGTACTCGGTTACTCAGATGGGTTGGTGACAGGTACTCGGGTACTCCTATGGGCTGGTGACAGGTACTCGGGTACGCTGATGAGCAGGTGACAGGTACTCGGGTACGCTGATGAGCAGGTGACAGGTACTCGGGTACGCTGATGAGCAGGTGACAGGTACTCGGGTACGCTGATGAGCAGGTGACAGGTACTCTGGTACACTGATGGTCTGGTGACAGGTACTTTAATGGGTTGGTGACAGGTACTCGGGTGCTCTGATGGGTTGGTGACAGGCACTCGGGTACTCTGATGGACAGGTGACAGGTACTCGGGTACTTTGATGGACAGGTGACAGGTACTCGGGTACTTTGATGGACTGGTGACAGGTACTCTGATGGGCTGTGACGGGTACTCTGATGGGCTGTGACGGGTACTCTGATGGGGTGTGACGGGTACTCTGATGGGGTGTGACCGGTACTCTGATGGGGTGGTGACAGGTCCTCTTTATTAGGGGGGGGTGATCAGTGTGCTTGGTGTACACAGTAGGTGGTAATAAGCTGTTACTGCAATCTAGATAGATCGTGTGTGAGAGGGAGAACCCGATAACAGCTCGTTTCCACGGTTTGTTTACATCACATGACCGGCTGTGATTGGACACAGCCAGTCACGTGGTAAAGAGCCAATTCCATTGGCTTTTTACACTGATCAGAGCTGGACTTTGTCCAAGGGACAAGCCCGAACTCCAATCGCCACGCTGCGCGCCCCCGGGGGTGCGCACGAACGGCGTGCACGTGAAGGTCGGAAGTGACCGCTGTGATTGGACACAGCCGGTCAAGTGGTGAAGAGCCAAATCTATTGGCTCTTTACCGCGATCGGGGGGGGGGCACGACCCCTGAGGACACGATCGATCCGTGATCGCTGCGCAGGCCCGCAGTAGCGGCGAGAACCGGCCGACGTCATATGACGTCGGCTAGGGTTGGACGAAGGGTTCCTGCCGACATCATTTTACAATGACTCGGTAAGGAAGGAGTTAAGTTAAGGGTGCCAATTTTGTATAGCCCATTTTTTGGAGTTTTGTGTGACATTATGTCCCAATTTTTTTGTTCCAATACACACAAAGGGAATAAACACGTGTATAGCAAAACATGTGTTACTGCAATACTTTTCTGTGAGAAATACTTGATTTTCTGGAAAAATTTCTGGGGTGCCAACAATTTCGGCCATGACTATATATACTGATCCTGTAATATTTATTCTTTTTTATATGCTAGTAACGGTGGCAATCAGTGACTTATAGTGGTACTGTGATAGTATGGCTGGCAATCTGACACTTTGTGGGAACCAGTGACACTAATACAGTGATTAGTGCTAAAAATATACACTGTCACTGTACTAATGACACTGGTTGGGAAGAGGGTTAACCTCTAGGGCGATCAGAGGGTTAACTGTTTGCCTAACAGTGCTTGGTGTGTTTACTGTGTGGTGCTTTTACTAAGGGTTGTGCTGGTTTGTATTACCTGCTTTGCAGGGAAACAAAGACCACCATATCCCCGCTGACAGGACAGAGCTATTTATTGTTCACATTCACAGAGCTCTATCCTGTCATCCTCCTCGTCGATCAGTGGGTGCCTGTGGTCAGTCATTGGCCGGCACCCACTGATCGGCTTGTGCTGTGATTAATGACAATATGGCCGCATGCAGCCCCTACCCGGAAGTGCTGGATGACGTATTAGATATGTGATCCAGTGCAGGAGAGGCGCTCTGTCGCTGTACTTTTATGTGAGGCGGTTGGCAGGTGGTTAAAGGATAAGGTAACTTTTGAAACATGTGACCTGTTCCAGCTCCTGCCTCGTTGATCCCCAATCTCTCCTCCCCTCAACAAGCAGAGGTCCGCACAGCGCTGTGCAGGGTTCTGTGTCTTTACAACCATGTCATTCATTCAGAGATTCCTGTGAATTAATAAAAAGTACCATCTCAGACTGATTTGTAGTGTCAATGGGCTGTGAGGGTGCTGATGAACGCTCTTGTAGTCCACTGACATTCCCTCGGCTTTCAAATGGAAAGTTTGTACAGAGGTACAGCTGAAAGCCGGAGCATGTCTGCAGGAGTCCCATTGCACATCTGCTGATTGTGGGTGCAGTGCTTTCCAGTCCCCTGCAAGAAAAAAAAAAATGAATGCACATTTTCTTTTTCAGGGAAAATGTATGTGCTTTTATTTTTATGTAAAGGTGAACTTAGCCTTTAACCACTTCAGAGCCGCGCTATAGCCGATTGACGGTTGTACCTAACCAAAATTTTTAGCATTTTTTTCCCCACAAATAGAGCTTTCTTTTGGTGGTATTTGATCACCTCTGGGGTTGTTTATTTTTTGCACTATAAACAAAGAAAGAGCGACAATTTTGAAAAAAGAACAATATTTTTTACTTTTTGCTATAATATCCAAAAAAAAAAATTACTCAGCATTTTTGTCCGATATATATTCTTCTACATATTTTTGTTACAAACAAAATCGCAATTGGCGTATATTGATTGTTTTGCGCAAACCTTTTCGCATCTACAAACTATGGGAATTGATTTATGGCTTTTTTATTATTTTCTTTTTTTTTTACTGGTAATGGCGGCGATCTGCGATTTTTATCGGGACTGCAATATTGCAGCGGACATGTCGGACATTTTTAACACTTTTTTTTTGGGACCAATGACATTTATACAGCAATCAGAAATTTAAATGTCCATTGATTACTGTATAAATGTCATTGGCAGGGAAGGGGTTAACACTAAGGGGGCAGGGAAGGGGTTAACTGTGTTCCCTGCATGTGCTCTGTGGGGGCGGGGCTGGCTGGGACATAACAGATCTAAATGATCCCAGTGACAGGGATCAGTAGATCTGTTATGTCCCTTTCACAGAACGGAGATCCGCCGTGTTTACATCGGTGGTTCCCTGTTCTGCAGCTCTAACAGGTGATCTCGGGTCTCTGGCGCCGCCGCAGGCTGTTAGTTTTGACTTAGAAAGATTTGTGGTACCTATGTGATCAACAGATGTCTGTTTTTTTTTTTTTTTTTGTTTACCTTTTTGTTCAATAATAAACAGGGTGGATTTATTTTAAATCATGATTTAACTACTTCCCGCCTGGGCGGTGGTTCTGTTATCCTGACTGGACATCATATGACGTCTTTCAGGATAACCTGTGATCGCGCGCCCATGTGATCAGCCGTGACCAATCACGGTTACAGTGTAGACAGGAAGAGCCGTGTGTCGGCTTTGCCTCTACTCTCGTCTGCAGGCGTGAATAGAGGAGAGCCGATCGGTGGCTCTCCTGACGGGGGGGGGGTCTGCACTGATTGTGGATGGCCACCCAGGACCACCAGAGAATGCCGCCAAAAAGTGCCACCTGTCAGTGCCGCCTGTGAGTGCCCATCATTGCTGCATATATGTGCCTCATCAGTGCAGCTCAGTACTGCCTCATCAGTGCCCGTCAGTGATGGTGAAAATATACTTATTTACAAAGTTTTGTGACAGAAACAAAGAAACTTTTTTTTTCAAAATGATTGGTCTTTTTTTTATTTGTAGCGCAAAAAAATAAAAACCCCAAATGTGACCAAATACCACCAAAAGAAAGCTCTATTTGTGGGGGAAAAAAATTATAAAAATGTTGTTTGGGTACAGTGTCGCACGACCGCGAAATTGTCATTCAAAATGCGACAGGGCTGAAAGCTGAAAATTGGTCTGGGCACAAAGAGGGGTAAGTGTCTGGTATTGAAGTGGTTAAATCGCTAGTAAAAAGGCTTGATTTAAATCAACTCAATTTAAATCATAATTTTTAAAGAGCAACTGCCATCCGTTGGTGGGTGAAAAACGGACATACATGTATCTCTATGGGCTAGCGTATGATCATCCGCTGACATCCGCCTCCGTTGAGTTCCGTTTTTTAAGATGGAAGAAAACACTATTTTTCTTCTGTTAAAAAACGGAACGGACGAAAAACGAGTGTTAGCGGACGAACCGCTTACATCTGATCCGTTGACATCCATTTATCACCCAAAAACACGTTTTTTGACTGCTTTTCAGCAGCTGTTTTCAGCTGCAGACATTTTTTTCTACTGTCAATAAACCCTACATCATGTTATCCTATGTGTTCATGCACACACAGGCTGTTATCAGCTGGTTTTAGCAGTGACGTTTTTGAGCTGTAAAAAAAACCCCTAGAGCTGAGGGTTTTTTTTTTTTTTTTTTTTACGTTTTTCAGCTGTAAAAACGTTCAAACGCTTAAAAACGGCCAAAAACGCCAATCCCCAATCCCCAATGTTTTTGGACGTTTTAGACCGATTGAAAAAAAAAACAAAAAAAAGCTTGCCCTTTAAAAACGCAAAAAAAAACAGCGGTGATATAACGCTGGTAAAAGCTGAAACCATCTCTGATAAGCTGTTTTTTTTTTTTATGTTTGTTTTTTCTCTTCCGTTCACTGACAGACGCAGCCTTCTTATGACACATGGGGTTATGCTCATCCTACTAGGAGTAGCCTAGGCAAAACAAACAAAAGTGTAGGTTGGCCCCTCCCAGGGGGCCGTCCTCACCTTAGCATATAATCCCCCTGCTCTGTACAGCACATCCGTTTTTATTTGCCTAGTGCAAGGAGTAGACCTGGTTCCCTATGGGAGCAGCGGTCTCCTGAAGATTTATCTAAGGAAGACTGCTATCAAGAAGCTGGCTGGTGGTATAGAGGATATCTCGAATCCTAATCTTTCCCCAGTCCGGCCAACACTATGCGAATCCCCTTAGGGGGGCCCACCGCATAGCGCCCGTTCCGTGCGGGCGGCCAGTGGCTAAAACCCACTAGAGCCCAGTGACTGGTTCGCCTGTCCAGTGGCCTGGCCAGCAGCATGCCTTCTTGCGGGGAGGTAGGTCTGCTCCGGGTGGCTACCCGCTGCGCCCGTCGGATTGGTGAGTGAACCCCTCTTCCACCCTAGAGGCATGGAGAGTGGGCACGTGGGCAGCTCTGTGGTAGTCAGCCGGTGGGGGTCTGTTAGAGGCCTTCCCCCCTCAATCCCCCGCAGGCACCTTTGCACTAACCGTTCGAATCTGCACCGACTGTATGGAGCAATGTGTTAGGTGGGTCGTGGCCATTGGATTTTGGAGCACCACTCGTTCGTGGCCGACCGCACGTGTGTAATGGCAGCGTCCATTGTTTGAGAACCATGTGGTTTCCAGCCTGCTCTCTGGCGGCCTCCAGTGGTCGATTGGGAGAACTGCAGTCCTTGTGCAGGAAATCCTTAAAAACAGGTGTGGGCTTCCGATTTTTGCTTGGACAGCATGGCTGACACACAGTAACAAGCTCCTGACGTGCAGCAGTTCGTGGGCATTGCTCTTCGATTGGAGTGCTGAGGCATCAAACAGCAAGTATAGCTGGCGCTTCCTGGGTGCTGGTAGCAGTGGGTGTAATCCGCCCGGGTCTCCCTGGCTGATTTGTGGGGTAGAGGTGGTGGTTACACAGCGGGGGGGCCGGGCTGAGATGTCAGAGGCCGGCAATTCTATGGCAGGGGTACCTGCAGATCTACAGTCCACCCCAGGAGCATTTGTGTCCTTGGAACAGCTGAGGGCGGTGTTTGGGGAGTTCCTCCCCCAGGCAGGGGTGCCCGTTCTGAGGGGCCCCCAGAAGCGCCCACCCCCCCTCTTTCCTCAGGGGAGGGTTTAGATCTAGAAAGCGCTTCAGTGGTCACACCCGTGGATCTTTCAGAGGGTGAGCCGCCCTCAGAGGGCGAAGAGGATCAGAAAGCAATAGTGGAAGCATGATATTCGCGACTCTATGCGACTGGACCAAACAGGGGAGTCGCATGAGTCCGCATATGTTTGTGGACCGCTTGGACCCCCTAGGTCCCCTAGGGCTTACCCTTATGTTCAGGTGTTTGAACAGGCAGTGTTCAAGGAATGGCGTAAGCCACCAAGTTCCTTGGCTTTGCCTAACAGCTTTGCTGTTCGCTACCCCTTTGAGGAAAGCTTTACTAAGAGATGGGCTTCCCCGGTGGTGGACCCTGCCGTGGCTCGTGTGAATAAGGCAACCACCATCCCCTTGGAGGGGTCGCCATCCTTTAAAGAGGCGGCTGATCGCCGCACAGAGACAGTGTCTAAAGCACTATTCTTATTGGCTGGGTCAGCCATGCGGCCAGCGCTAGCAACTGCTATGGCGGCACAGTCTCTTCGTGAGCGCGCTGCGCACTAGTTTGTCTGGTGAATGTGCACAGGCTGAAGTACAGCAAGTGCAACATTTGGAAGAGGGTCTCCGCTACATATGCCATGCTGCTTTGGATCTTCTCATATTGTCAAAAATGTCTGTTCAATTGTTATCAGGCGGGTGCTGTGGCTCCGCTCTTGGTCGGGCGACCAGGCTTCAAAGAAAGCTCTGGCAGACCTGCCCTTTCAGGGAGGGCATCTGTTTGGCCCACAGTTGGATACAATTATTAAGGATTTCACGGGAGGGAAGAGTACTTTCCTTCCAGAGCCGAAGCGACGAGATCGTCGTCGTAGGCAGGGTCCTGTCTCTTCTGGTCAGAAGTTTTTTCGGGCGCCCGGCCCAGCGGCTGCCTCCGCATGATGGGTTGCCTCACGGGTTGGGGGGCCGGTCTCTGGGGGTTGCAAGCAGCTCTCTGCCCCCAGAAAAGTCCTTCCCCCTCAAACTTGAGGCTCCCGCAGGAGCGTCGGGGGGCGCTTCTAGGCGCCAGTCAGGCGCTCAGCAGTCAGAAGTCATCATTAACGCTGGCTTGCCGGCTGGAGTACCTAGGTCTGTTTCAGGACATGGTACAGACAGGGGTGTTCCTAACACCGAGCAAGCGTCTAACGCTTCAGGCTGGGCGAACCCTGTGATCGCGCCAGTGGTTCTCCTTACGGTTCTGTATGCGGGTGTTGGGGCTCAGGGTGTCGACTTGCGAAGCGATACCTTGCGCCCAGAACACTCGGCTCCTGCGAGAGGCAATGTTGTCGCGGTGGGACAAATCTCCTCTATCCCTGGACAGGCCGATCAAGTCGGAGTGTCAGTCCCAGGAACCCTTGGTTTGGGGGATTCAGGTTCCGGCCCTAAAGGGGGGGAGAAGTGGTCCTCCCCTCAATTGGTCGATGTAGGTACCGGAACTGAGAGCGAGCAGGCTTTACCTGTCCCATTGGATAGAGAGGCTGCGCCGCCCGGTTCTGGTTCAGTCGGTCAATGCCATGGAGGTGGCGTAGGTAAACCATTAGGGCGGAACAAGAAGCACAGCAACAGCCACGGACGCGGCTCTGATCCTTCGGGGGCAGTGCTTCACAGGCCTCGGGGTCAGTATCAGTTGCTGTACATTTTTCCTCCTCTAACCAGGTATTGAGGGAGAGGGGTGTCTCTGACTCCGTAATCCCTACTATGATAAAAGCACGCAAGAGTTCCTCACATAAAAATTTATCATAGGACCTGGAAGGCCTATATTACCTGGTGCGAGGCAGGGGGTTGGAACCCCCGCTCTTATAGAGTATCCAGAGTACTGTCATTTTTACAGCAAGAACTGGACAAGAACCTGGCGTTAAATACGCTTAAAGTGCAGAGTTCGGCCCTGGTGGTTCTTTTTCAACGGCCCTTGGCATCTCATTCATTGATCCGTACATTTGTACAGGGGGTACGTCATGTGGCTCCTTGGATACGGTTGCCTTTGGCACCGTGGGATTTGAATCTGGTGCTTTCTGTGTTGCAGAAGCCACCATATGAAAGAATTTGGGACATTCCCTTACAGTTGTTGTCTCAGAAGGTGGCCTGTCTGGTGGCTATCACATCCGCCAGGTGGGTGTCGGAGTTAGCTGCATTATCCTGTAGGTCACCTTACTTGGTCCTCCATAAGGACAAGGCAGTTCTGCGGCCTTCCCCTTCGTCTCTTCCGAAGGTGGTTTCTTCCTTTCATTTAAATGAGGATACTGTTCTCCCCTCATGGTGCCCGCACCTGTCACATCCCAAAGAAGTTGAGCTGCATTCTTTGGATGTGGTGAGGGCCTTGCGGGTGTATTTAAGTTCTACAGCTTCCTTTCGGAAGTCTGATTCTTTATTTTTGCTGACGGAAGGGTCGCGCAAAGGTATGGCGGCCTCGTCAGCTACCGTACCTCGTTGGATACGGAAGACTGTGACTCAGGCATATGAGATTCGGGGTAAGGTTCCCCCGTTCCCAGTCACGGCTCATTCCACCAGGGCAGTTAGTACTTCCTGGGCATTTAGACACCAGGCTTCGGTGTCTCAGGTGTGCAAGGCAGCTACTTGGGCCTCAGTGCACACGTTTACTAAGTTTTACAAAATTGATGTTTCGGCATCCTCGGATGCTGCTTTTGGCCGCAAGGTGTTGCAAGCGGCAGTATAGGCTCGGTTAGCGCCGCCTGAGAGGGAGTTTTTCTGTAGGGGACAGTTGTTATGATTTGCCCACCCCTCTTGATTGGCACAGCTTTGGGACGTCCCCATGTGTCATAAGAAGGCTGCGTCTGTCAGTGAACGGAAGAGAAAAAGGGATTTTTTTTGTATAACTTACCGTAAATACCTTTTCTCTGAGTTCACTGACAGACGCAGCACCCACCCCTCTGCGTTGGTTTTGTACGGCTTGTTACGAACTGATGTGCTGTACAGAGCAGGGGGATTATATGCTAAGGTGAGGACGGCCCCCTGGGAGGGGCCAACCTACACTTTTGTTTGTTTTGCCTAGGCTACTCCTAGTAGGATGAGCATAACCCCATGTGTCATAAGAAGGCTGCGTCTGTCAGTGAACTCAGAGAAAAGGATTTTATGGTAAGTTATACAAAAAATCCCTTTTTTTTCCCCACCCTGATAATAAAAACAGTTAGCCATTTCAGATATGATGTTCAAACTAAGGCTGGCCATACATTGTACAATTTTCTTCTACTTTCCTTTAGGTTTACCAAAACCATATAATATGAGGTCACACCTAAACACTTTCAATTTTGTATGCAATCAGACAGGTAAATCTAAAGGAAATTGAACAAGAAAATTGTATGGCCAGCTTTAGTGATAAAACTCACACATAGTGTGCATATGCAGATTCAGTGTTTGTTCTGCAGAGCAGCATCACGAGCTGGCTTTACTAATACATCGTCTGAATAAAGATCCTGTGCTCCTTCTTGCTTCACGTGCTACAAGAGTTATCTTGCACATATCCAAAGTAACCTCCCCAAACCTTCCTGTCATGGCCCACTTCCAGCACAGTCTGACAGACAAACATGTTTGGGAAAGTATTGCTCTGGGCGGGAACTGGTAAAGTGTATATAAACTCTTAAAGTGATTGCAAAGTCTTGTGGTTTTTTTTTTTAAATAACAAACATGTTATACTAACCTGCTCTGTGAAATGGTTTTGCACAGAGCAGCCCGGATCCTTCTCGGGTCCCTCTTCGGTGCTCCTCCCCCTTCCCTCCTGTTGAGTGCCCCCATAGCAAGCAGCTTGCTATAGAGGCACCCGAGCCAAGCCACAGCTCCCTGTGTCCATTCAGACACTGAGCCGCAGCCCCACCCTGCCCTCTTTCTCTCCTCATTGGCTGACTGACTTTGATAGTAGTGTGGTTCTGGCAGGACCACTGGGTGAAAATAAAGGGAAAAAGCCTGGAAAAGGGAATGCAGCCACAGCATCTAAGGTCTGGTAAGCTGAAATCCTATCAGTTTTCCATTCTTGGGTTAGTATGCACTTTAAAATTAATCGAAACTCAAGAACCAAAATGTTAATATAATGCAGACTGGTGGCTGTGTTTGGTTTCTTATAACGCATTTCACCTAATGGTGTAGTGTAGTGTAGCCAACTTCATGTCCTAGGTGACAAATGACTCACTGTACAAGATATATGGTGGAGAAGCATTGTCACCTTGGCAAGTGTTTTGAGATAACCCCCCCCCCCCAACTTCCATCCTCTTCCCCATTACCTAAGGGGGAGGTGTTTTGTAGCTCACAGAGAGAGCTGTGATAACCTTTTTTTGTAGATCATTTTTTGGATTTTCATATAGAGTCAACGAACTGTCACATGAATGAAAAATAATTCTCAAAAACAGCAAAAAAAAAAAAAAAACCAGTAGAAGCTAAATCCAGAAACTACCTTCATAGCCTAGCATATATTTATACACATTTAAAAACAATTATAACAAACCCCATTAAAACCCCTGCCCACCGGCCTACAGTACTGCAAAAAATTGATGCGCATGTGTGAATATATCAACACTAGTATTTCTACAGAAGAAGAATGTAAAAAATACCTGCCATAATGCTTGGTGCATCACATCAACATGTTCAAACACAATATGATCTGATTAGTCCGCCACCATTAAGCTAATCTATCCCTGTTGCTTCTCAGTCTGACTGAATTTGCTGACAACTCGAAGCTCTGTTTGGACAAATATAAGCACTTCAGACTTTTTTTTTTTTTTTTTTCTTTTTTGCATGTGTACATGAGAACTCCATGCTAAACATAAATACTGATGTAAAAGGTCCCATTCAGATGGAACGGATCCGTCCAACTGGAATCCGCCTGCTCAGCGGGGAGTCTCTCCTCTGAGCAGGCAGATATCAGGTCCGCTCCGCTATGTTGAGCGAACATGGACACAGCCCGCTCTCCTTTATGGGGTTATCGGACGGAAACAAACTGCATGTCAGTTTCCAGCCGATTGTCATCCGATCCCCTGGACGGATGGCAAACAAATTGCCATACGTATTTTTATCGGATGCCCGGCAGGTGTGTCTGCTGATATTCACCGCCCCGTAAAGAACAATGTGTGGTCCGATCGGGTCTGCCTGAAAAACTGACAGGCAGACCCGATCGGTATGCTGGTGTGAAAGGGGCCTTAATCTCAAAAACTAAAATGTGCTGTTGGCTAAATTTGTGCAATAACCATATTGAATTAGAGCAGCAACTCCACAGTGAGATATATACAGTCCAGCTTGCATTACATCAGAAGAGTCGCACATACAAGTAATTCTTATAGTTTGCAGGGATTTTATTCACTTCCTGTTTGGCTATGGGACAGGAAGTGAAGGGAAATCTCCGCAATAGAACACAGATGGCGAAAAATAATTTGACAGGTCATAACCCTCCCTGGCTCTACCCAAAATGAAAAATAAAGTTTTGCCTATAGTTCTGTTTTGAGCACAATATAGGGTGAATATATAGACCTTGATTTTTCAAGTGCTGGTACCTACAATGAAAAGTGCTTCTTTTATCCAGCAGATGTCTTTATGGATCTATGCCCATGTACACACATTGGACATTTTGCATCCCTAGTGAGAATATGACCCCATTAGCAGTGAGTTTGTGTATGACACCTATACCTTGCAATAAGTTTATACTATCTATAAGAAACTCAGTGAAAACTGTTTGATGCTGTTATTAGCAATTAGAGCTGCACGATTAATCGTATTCAAATCGCGATCTCGATCCA
>BLSH010207549.1:791070-804921 GCA_018402905.1 Glandirana rugosa | reverse complement strand
CCATAGGGGCTCTTGCAGAGTAGTACCCGTCATTAAGATCGTGGTCTGTAAGACACAGGTAGATTTCACCATTGGACATTTTCACAGCAGATACCTATCATTTTAAATACGTCAAACAACGGCGACGTGCTCAATTTCACACTGTACAAACCATACATAAATGAACCGGATTGTAGTAGTAAATATAAAATGGGTTTTTAACCCAGTACATGACGCATAAAAAACATAATTTTCATTTTTTTTTTTATGTACAAAGGGTTTTTTAACGAACTTTTTTTTTTACTTTTAATACAAAAAATACGCAGTACATGACCCAATTTTTGGGTAAAATATAAATGATGATGTTAGGCCAAGTAAATACATACCAAACATGTCACACTTTAACTCGTGCAGCGGCAACAAACTGCATAAATTTTACTATCCATAGACGACACTTTTACAGGTTACCACTTTAGATGGACACAGAATGTCTGGTGCTAGAATTACTGCCCATGATGAGACGTTCTCGGGGATACCTCGCATGTGTGGGACAATCACTGTTTGTGTGCATGCGGGACAGACATGTGTGTTTGCCTTTGCACAGGGAGTGAGGGTGCTTTTAACATTTCTTTAATTTTATTGTTTTACACTGTCGCTTTAAATGTTTTTTCTTTTCTTTGATCACTTTTATTGATGTCACAAGCAATGTGACAGCAATATGCAGTGACAGGTACTCTCTTTATGCAGAGATCTGGAGTCTTTAAGACCCCAGATCCCTCCTCTCCCCTAAAAGCATTTGATCACACCAGGATCGGTGTGGTCAAACGCTCTCCATTTTTAAAAATGGCGTCAGGGAAACCGGATGTGATGTATGTTCATTGCTTCCTGTTTTTTATATCATAGAGACAGCGCGGTTACGGTCTTTTTTCGCCTCTATGATCAGCTGGTGTAAGCGCTGGCTCGTCAATCGGGTGTCCGGGTGGTACAGGACAGCCAGTGGGAGTCAGCATTGTACAAGCAATCCATTGGCTAATTAGCTGCTTGGATTGCTTTAACAAGAGAGTCAACCATCTGCTCGAAGAGCAGGGCTAAATGTAAAAGCAAAAAAAAACCAAAAAAAAAAACCTATCTTGTTCATGTCCTGGGCATGGGGTGATAGGAATTCAACATCCCTGCACATACTGGCAGGTTTTGGCACAATATGGGTGCTGTGTTTTTTACCTACATCTGTAGGATATTTCATTTTCTCGGGCAGAGGATATCACGACGGAATAGAGGATTGCTAAATGATGGTGGACCAAGCGGCTCATGTGCATTTGAAGTTATGTGTTTCTAACAATTAGAAAATTTACCAAATGTTCTTGAAGTGAACAATGTAATATAAAATTCTACTAGTATATGGTCAGCTTAACGCTTGTGTTGCAGCAAGGTCCTGGGTGTACAAGCAGTGCTGTGCTGCCCTTCTCCCTTCTCTGCAGAACATCTCTGCTATCAACATGCACCCCCTCCTTTCACCATGATTTCGCATCCTCCCCTTTCTCCACATCCCCAATAGCCTAGTACACATGAGCCGCATGTCGGGCAGCATCAACTGGTTCAAAATAAAAAATACCCGTGTGTATGACAGCCGGACGAGCATTCTGGGAAGCCAGCAGCCGATGTCTGAGAGCGCTGACTGGAGTATTCTGGCACGGGGGAGGGGGGGTCGTTCCCCTTGTCGGAACACAACAGCTTAGTGGAGGAGATCGCTGTACTAATGCAACATGCATCCAATTCGCAATAGTGTGAACCCAGCCTCAAACAGCACCCCCTCTTTCCTATCAGCCCCATTAGTTCTGTTATTGCTCTGTGTCGTCCTCCATCTTATCCCCCTCCTGTTGTCCTGCTCCCAGATGAGTGCCCAACATCCTCAATACTATTTGCTGGGTGAATGTAGTTAACATTTTAGTTAACCCTAAGATGTTTTAATCCACACCTTTATTCCCTCACCCTTTTATTTTGCCATTTGTAACTTTGCTGTCATTCAGCCCATTAAATATGGTTTGGCACATGCCAGCCTGTATTCCTATGACTCTCATTCCAATAATATGCTGCCAAGGGGTATGCAAGTGAAAAAAGGTTGGAAACCACTGTTCTAGAGCTTGACATAAAGATTGACAATGTAAAAGGTTCTGTGCTACCACTAGTTCCAAAAATACCCATTGATATTGTTTGAAATGCAGTGTCCTTGACACTTCCTGTGGGCTGAAAAGAAAGCAAAAATAGTCTTGACTACTTCTGTGTAAACTACGAATCCCATCAGCCCCAATGTAATGGAGATGAACAAAAGCAGACATATTTGAAGTCCAGCCTGGGTATGCAACCATGGCTTCCCCCATAGATACAATGGAGGAGTTAATACAGCCAGACGGGGACAAGAAATGTGGTGTTTACAGGATTACCAGATGGGTAAGAAAAAACACAGCGTTTATATGCGTATTTTCTGAATGAAAGATAGGTTCTTGCTGTATGGGCGAGAGCTCACTCACGGGCAGAAAAACAGATGTGTTTAGACGTGTATTTTCTGCATGATCCCGTGTAAAATACGCGCTTAAAGTACTTGCGTTTATGATTGTTTATACACATTTATTTGTGTATGGGAGTAAAATTTGCAGCGGTGTCCTTTTTTTTTTGTGCATGATTAAATGCAGTTCACATTTTCATATGTAGATGCAGCTGTGCATAGGCCTATTGAGTACTATAGTGCTACACTGAGAGGTGTATGAATCTATCTGCTGTATGCATCTAAACGCAGCATTGTTTCTGCCAGTGTGAATGAGCCCTAAGGATATTTGTATAGTTTGAAATGAGCCAATTTAAGGCTCAAATGAGATCATCCAATACCCTAAACCTTATGTAAAAAAAGATCACATTATTGCAGTGTTTTTTCTATCGCATGGAGTTTCATAATGGGCTTTCCTTGATTGTTATGTTGTTTCATTATAGAATCTTATGATCTATGTTGACAGTTTGGCAACCATGGAGGATCATACAGTTACACAGACGGATAACCTGACAACCATTGAAGCGCATACAGTGGCTCACACTGTGGCCCATTCTGTAGCTCAAGTCCAGCAAGTCCATGTTGCTACATACACAGAGCACAGTATGTTAAGTGCTGATGAAGATTCTCCATCCTCTCCAGAAGACACATCTTATGATGACTCGGACATCCTCAACTCTACTGCAGCCGATGAGATAACTGCCCATCTGGCAGCTGCTGGTAGGTGCTAAGTAGTGATAAATGCCAGTTCTGCTTAGTCATACTATTGTTTTAGTTGTGTGGATGAGTTTTGCTGTCAAATGCTGCCTTTTGCATTCAAACACACAGTGCTGCTCAAGCGCATACATTTAAATTCAAAATGCAGCAAAATGCTGCATTTGACCCGCTTTTCTGCAGTGCAAATGTATCTCAATAGGACCTGCTGCATTCAAAGAAGCACAATGAGATTGGGAATTTGACCTGTGTTTTGACATCTGTTTCTAATGCAGTTAAACACCCATCTGATTGAGCTCCAATGGTTATCTTGCACTTCATTATCAATGTAAAGCTGCATACTGCAGAAAACATAATGCATAAAAAATAAATAAAATTAACATTTTTAATAGATATAAGTCTTTTGTAATTTAAAACAAACTCTTAGAGGAAGGGGCGTGACCGGATGCTGGTGTGAGTAGGACGCGCGCGTGGCGTCTCCTCTCCTGCTCTATGGAGGATTTGATCTCCTGGCGGCGAAGCCCTGCACCTTGATATCCGACACTGAGGACCTAGGTCCGGAGCTCTGACGCCGGGGGTCTTGCAGCTGCCGAGGGCTTTCTGAGCTTTGGGCTCTCTTCGGGAGGTTGGCGGCATCACCGGAGGTGGACGGGCGTGCTGCTATCAGTCCGGGGAGCAGAGAGGGATTGGTGGCTTTGAGCCAGCCCTCTGGGACGGTGGACGGGGGAAGGAACATGGCGGTGCGGTGGAGCAGCCGGCTGGAGATTCCTGCCTAGCTTAGGTGGATGGAACACTAGGCTTTTGTCTGGCAACCTGCCCCATATTTTTACACGTCCCTGTATGTTCCCACGTTGCTCTCTACATGGAAAGGTGGCATAGGTATTTCTCTGAACAGCCGTTTGGATGACAAGGATTCCTTCACTGGCTTTACAGTACTTGGCAGGACTATAAGAGCGGGGAACCGCGAGTAACAAACATGAACCATAGACTGGTAATAAAAGGAAATTGTGTATGGAACTGTAGCATACAAATGGTAACCTATACTCTGTGATCTCTTCTGATCTTTTTAAGATGTAGTCTGATCATATTTACCAGCAGGATATGCTGTATAGCCATTAGGTGGACTACTATAAAAAGAAGTCCTTCAGTATTGGACAGTACTAGTAGCAATACATACAGTATATACTCGTGTAAAATTTGACCCGTGTGTAAGCCGACCCCCCTACTTTTGCCCAAAAAATATGGGAAAACGTATTGACTCATGTATAAGCCTAAGTGGGAAATGCAGCAGCCACTGATAAATTTCAAAAATAAAAATAGATACCAAAATGTATGTACAACTGTTTATTTTTTAGAGTACAGTATACTTACTTCCTATGTATTGAATAAGGCTGCTGTGTTCTTCACATATGTCAAATGCAAAGAAAAAAAAAACAGTTTTGTCATTTGAATATCTGACCATATTAACCCTTATTGTTCACACAATAGGGGTTACTATATTTAGTTAATCGAATTACCAAACTTTTTTTTTTTTCCTTTACATTTTTACATAAGGACACGGCAGCCTTATTCCATTCATTGCAAGTGCCTGTGTCCTCTGCCCTTACCTTCAGCCCAGTCACGTCACAAGTGTGACTGAGCTGAAGTTCCGCCCTCCAGCAGGCCGTCAGCGGACGTGACGGCATCCCTGGAATGCATCTCAGCCGCCGCGGGTGCCCGCGGAATGTTCCCCCGCGCTCGTACCAGCTGTTGACTCGCGTATAAGTATATACGGTATTTGCTCTTTGGAGCTTTGTGGTCAATTCCTTCTTTCCTTTTTGGACAAGTTCTATTTTTTTTGTGTGGTATAAACTCTTCCTTCCCCTTTTTTCTGAGGTTGATTAAAACTGGACACCAGAGCAAGAAATATGGCAAGGAAAAAGGGAGAGGTGTCAATATTGCAGGAGCCTAGCATTGAACTATCCCAGAAGGCACTAGAGGAAAAAAGTAAAGAGATTGCCAGTAAACTGGAGAAGTTTGCGCATGGATCCTCCCAGGCTAATGGAAAAACGCACCAAGCTAAAATGTCCATGTCACCATCTGGACCCTCAAAGGGGGCCAATCCCCAAACCAAAAACAAAGAGTCCAAGGGGACAAAGTTGGGTGGGTCTGTTGAGACAACACAGAATCCTTTATCTGGGGGGGGTGCAGCTCTAGGGGATCCATCCCTGGGAGAAATACCTATGGCAGTTAATGCCTGTAGAACCTCCCTAGTAGAATTGATGGACCAAACCAAGGGTATTAAAAAGGACATGGCCCTGGTAAGACATAATCTCCAAAAAATCCAGGAACGAACCACAGAACTGGAAGATGGGGTCGGCAGTATGGAGGATGTTTTACCCCCTATAAAGAGCGACATAGAACTACTAAAAAAGACAGTCTCCAGGCAGAATGAGAGGTTGGAAGAATTTGAAAACAGAGAAAGGAGAAATAATGTTTGGATTTTGGGCCTGCCAGAGAAGTGCGAAGGGAGAGACATGAGGGAATTTTTGGAAAGGTGGCTTGGGGACACTTTTGGACTTGACAGTTTCTCCCCTCACTTTATGATTGAGAGGGCCCCTAGGATACCAACAAGGAGGGCGCTCCCAGGAGCAGTCCCAAGATCAACTATTTTGAGACTGTTATGTTTTAGAGATAGGGAAGTGATCCTTAGGAGGGCAAGAGAATTGGGAAATGTAATGTATAATGGTAACAAAATTCTGTTTTTTCCAGACTTTTCGGCAGAGGTCTAGAAAAAGAGGCTCGCCTTTTCGGACATCAAGACACGGCTGTGGCAGCTGAAGGCACAATATGCCATGCTATACCCAGCATGCCTCCGGGTGGCATTTAAGGGGGCGGTGCATTTTTTTGATACCCCGGCCGCAGCCGTGGCTTGGTTGGAAGGGGGGGATCGGGCCGTGTAGAGTTGGGTGTAGGTAACGTAGTAGGATATGCTTCTAATTAGGCCTTGATCAAAGAAGTATTCTTAATCTTGGATGTTTCTTCCCTTTTTTTTTTTTTTTTTTTTTTTTTTTTTTTTTGGAGAGTTTTGATATAAAAGGTTGGATTTGTGTATAAATTTGTATTGGAAGGAGCACAGGAGGGGAGCCGCACTGGCAGTGTGTAAGGCAAGTGAGATGGTGTCAGGAATTAGACACAAAAATAAGTTAAAGGTTATTGATGTTGAGAATTGCACTGGATGTAAGTTGGGTCACATCAAAGGCCTCAAAAGGGGTAGGAGCTGGGGTGGGGGGGGAGAGGGGGGGATAGGATAACTGGATTGATTGGAAAAGTAAGCACACTCAACACACAGTTTTGTCACTTGGATTGATGGTTATGATTTTTGGGGGGATGGGGGAGGAGGACGGGGGGAGGCGGGGGTTTCCTTGGATTCTCTGGCCCCCTCTTCATTTTTTCTTCTCCCCTTTTTATCCTTTTTTATTTTTTTCCCCCTAAACAATGAATAGGGTGATCACAGCTGGGACATGGAATGTGAGGGGAGTGGGCAACCTAGTTAAAAAGACAGCATTATTTAAAACAGTTGCAACTTTGGGGATTAAGGTGCTATGTTTACAAGAAACACATTTGACGGGGGGGACTTCATAGGCCGGTTAAAGGCTAGGGGATTCCCCCATCAATTTCACTCTAGTTATACATCTTACTCCAGGGGAACAAGTCTACTAATTCACTCCTCGGTGGGTTTTTTTTGTAATCAGCTAAAAATAGATAAAGAAGGCAGATATGTATTTTTATACTGTAGGCTGGTAGAGGTTTCAGTCATAATAATTGGTGTGTACATCCCCCCGCCCTTTAAGTCAGACATCATTGGTTGTCTTTTGGAGTTTATTGCAGATAAACCCGGTATTCCTGTATTATTGATGGGAGATTATAATATGGTTATGAACGTACAGCAAGATAGATACCCGGTGGTGAGAGGGAGGGGATCATCACCATGGACCCCATTGTGTGAGCTACTTAGGGATACGGGTCTTTGTGATATTTGGCGGGTCCGTTACCCTGAGGCTTCTGCCTTCTCTTGCCGTTCTGGGGCCCATTCCTCCCTTTCGCGGATAGATATGGCCTTTGGCAACGAGGAACTGTTCTATATATCAAGTATGAAGCGAGGGGTCTTTTGGACCACTCGCCAGTGGTTGTGTCCATAAATATGGGAAGAGGCCCTCAGGATAGGGATTGGTGGCTCAACGCCTTATGGTTGAGGTTAATAGCCCCGAGGGAACATATGTCGCTCAAACTGCAGGAATTTCTCCAGCAGAATAGAGGAACAGCGAGCCAAGGGATAGTGTGGGACACCCTTAAGGCCTTCTTGAGAGGGCTCCTGATACATCAAATTGCAAAGAGGAAGAAGGGGAGTGAGGAGTGGGAGCGGGAAATAGTATGCAAGGTTAAGGAGGCGGAAAGGACCTATGTGGAAGACCCCACTCCAGAGAAATTAGATAATTGGTCTGAAGTTCAGGCAATATATCGAACAGTATCCTTGAAAAAAGCAGAAACTAAACGATTTTTCTGAAACAGTCTCAATATGAGGAGGGTGAGTCCGTTGGGCACATGCTGGCCCTCCTGGCAAGGTCCCAAGAGGGACGGATTAGGGGTATAAACTCCATAAGGACCCCGACTGGGGGGACCACCATGTGCCAGGCGGAAATACTAACAATTTTTAGGGACTATTACAAAAATTTGTATAAAACAAAGGTGGGGAGGGTGGAGGGAGAGATAAGGAATTTGAGTGCTATAAAAATCCCACGGCTAACAGAGAAAGATAGAGAATCTTTGGAGGCACCTATAACTATTGAAGAGTTGGAAGGGGTAATATTAGAGGCCCCTAAGCATAAAACACCAGGCCCGGATGGACTACCGAACGAAGTTTATTCTGAGTATGCATAAGTACTGCTCCCGGAGTTATTGGCAACTTTTAATGATGCCTTTGGGAGGGAGACGGTGCCAGCCTCTATGTCTGAGGCTACCATTGTCCTTATTCCTAAGGAGGGGATAGACCCCCAGCAGCCAGCCTCGTATAGGCCTATTTCGTTGATGTGTACCGATGTGAAACTATTGGCTAAAGTGTTGGCAAATCGGTTAAGCAAAGTAGTGCACAAAATGATCCATGTGGATCAAAGTGGCTTTATTCTGGGGAGGTCCACGGCCCTAAATATTAGGAGACTATTCCTGAATCTGCAGGTGCCCTCGGAGGGTTGTGGCTCAAGGACAGTACTGTCATTGGACACCGCCAAGGCCTTCCATAGCCTGGAGTGGCGGTATCTTTGGGAGGCCTTGTCGGCGTTCAATTTTGGCCCGACATTCCTGAAATGGGTGGGTCTTTTATATTAGAATCCTAAAGCAAGAGTTAAAATATGGCAGAGAATGCCCGATATCCCCCTGCTTTTTGCGGTGGCAGTTGAACCCTTGGCGGTAGCTGTGAGAGAGGCACAAGGTATACAGGGGTTTAGAAGAGGGTCAGGAGAGAAGATTTTGTTGTTTGCAGATGATATTCTTTTCTATTTGGGGGATACGGGTCAGTCACTGGTAGCAGTGATGAAGTTGGTAAAGGCATTTGGTAGGTTGTCAGGCCTATTGGTCAACTGGGAGAAGTCAGTTCTCCTCCCGGTGGACGGGCCAGTGGAGAAACTGTCAGAGGACATGGCCCCTTTGCAAATACGTTTAAATATTTAGGGATAAATGTATCATCTAATCCTAAACAATTTATACAAAAGAATTTAGAACCTCTAGTGAGAAAGTTTAGATCAAAGCTGAGTGGATGGAAGTGCCTCCCCCTGACGGTCACGGGCCGTTGCAATTTGATTAAAATGATATGGCTGCCCCAGTTGTATATTTTACACAATTCCCCTATATGGATTCCTGGGGTGTGGTTTAGGAAATTTGAGAGGCTCTTTAGGGAGCTGATTTGGAAGAGTAAACAGGCTAGGATTAGCTTGCGTTGTCTACAGCTCCCTAGGGACAAAGGGGGTCTAGCAGTCCCCCACCCCTGGGCTTACTTTTTAGCAGCCCAACTAAAGCACTTGGGGGGGTGAACTGAGTACGTCCAATACAAACTATAGCTTGCGGCCCCTCCAAGCCAGTACCCCACACGAGTGCTGGCTGGAAGCACTCGAGGCAGACTCAGTGGGGGCGCTGAATCAATGTACAACAGGAACTTTTAATTTTAAGGGTGTGGCGGACGGCGAAATCGCTGTTGGAATATCAAGGTTACAGTGACTACGCACCGTTATTGGAAAACAAGAGAGTCCCGGAACTAGAGGGATTGGGGGCTCTCCAAGGTTGGAAGCAGAGGGGGGTGTGCAGAATGAGTCAAATGTTTAACGAGGAAGGACTGAAGTCCTTCCAGGAACTAAGAGAGGAGTTTGGGTTGCCGAATAAATTTTTTTTTTTCAATATCTCCAGCTTAGGCAGGCCATTGGGGAACAGTTTAAGGGGGAGGGGACTCTGCAATGGTGTGAGATTCCCCTTTTGAAGGAACTTCTGTTTGCCACATCTCAAAGAGGACTGATCTCAGATCTATATATGAATTTAGGACCTGGGGCAAGAGAGGGAGATGAGTTGGCTTTGGTGAAGGAAAAGTGGGAAGCAGATGTGGGGGAACTATCAGACAGTCAGTGGAAAGAGGTGGTGGCATTGCCTGCCAGATTGTCCCTGTCACCCCCGCAAAACCTGACTTAGCTTTATATTTTGCATAGGACTTTCTATACCCCCAAGAGACTATACTATTTTGGGGGACGCCAAGACGCTCTCTGCAGAAGATGCGGGGGGGGGGGGGCGATTGGCGACCTGATCCATATGTTTTGGAGGTGCCTGAAGTTGTTCAGGTATTGGAGTGGTGTCCTGAATAGAGTCAACCAGGTTTTCGGGTTGGCTCTGTTCAGGGACCCGATTCTGTGCATCTTGGGGCACCTGGAGGGAAGAGGACAAGGGTGCCGGGAGCGACTGGCAGTGGAGAGATGTATCTACCAGGCAAGGAAATTAATTGCACTTAAATGGCTGGATACTGTTCCACCGTCGTTGAAGATCTGGAGGGAGAGGGTGAACTCAATGATTATGAGGGAAAGGATGGTATATTTAAGAAGGGGAAAGATTGCTCTATTTGATAGAATATGGAGTAGGTGGATAGGAAATGAGGGTGTGCTGTTTAGGGAGGCGCTTAACAACAGAGAGGAGAAGGATGGTTTTAGGTGTGTTGATGAAGGAAAGAAGGATAAGAAAAAGGAAGCTACAATCCAGGTGGAGGGGGGGGGGGGGATTTGGAGAGATATATTGAAGAATTGTTATTTTTTTGTAACAAAGTCTAATGAAAACGAATGCATTGTATAATGGGTAATGGAAAATAAAATATAATTTTAAAAAAATAAATAAAACAAACTCTTAAAGGAGAAGTATAACCAAGACTTTTTTTGGCTGTACTTCTGTGGATCACAGGAGTGCAGTTGATTCTGCACTCCTGTGATCCCTTGTTCAGCCAACAGAGGGCTGAAGTCACAGAGCTGGTCCAGGCTCTGAAAAGATCCCGACCATATGGTCAGTATTCACCCAGAACCCGCGCCTGGCTCTGCCTCTTGGCAAACCACGGAGACCAAAGTTTGCAGTGGTCTACCTGTAAAATGACCCTCGAGCACCAGGCTCCGCTTGTGGTGCTCCCAATGCACCTAGTTAACATTGTACACAATACGTTTGATTGAACATTATTTGGATACATATACCTTCGTGGGAATTGTATGTTTACTTGTTATAGAAAGGAGCGCAGCACTTTATTTTAAAAATTGTCATTTTTTTGTGGGAACACAAATCGGTGATTGCAGCACCATTTTAATTCACATCTGAATTGGTTATATCACGTACAACATCAGTATGAGCACAGTTTGTTTGGAATACACAGTATTACAGAGAGATTTGGCAGCGCAGGAGTACGAACACCAATACCTAGTGTACTGTTTTCTAGCTAAATCTAAAAAGCGAAAATGATTCTAGTGTATGTGTACAAACCAGCACGCTGTGTATCACTTCACGCAAATTAACAGTGTAAATATATCAAATATTGATCAGTGCTAATACCTAAAAGTGACTTTGTTACAAAAAATTCCATAGAAGAGAACATATTACCAAAAGATTTGTGAAATTGTTCATAAATAATGCATTAGTGAAATAAACTTGCATGAAAAAGCACTGCACAATATTTATACTGCTTTATAGCTGTCACAGGTTATGTCAGTCTCTAAAGCTGTGTACCAGTCTCTAAACACTAAGGCTGGGTTCACACCATTGCGAATTGGATGTGGGTTCCCCACATCCAATTCACAATAGCAGGTGATTTTGACTGGCTCTGTATGGAGCTGGTTCACATACCTCCGCTGTGAATTTGCACACGGGTCCTTGTACGTCTTTTGGTCCATTTCAGGTCCGAATTCAGCCAAAAATTTGGGCTGAAATCGGACCTAAAACAGTGAACCAGAACTCACCAGACCTCAGTGCAGGGCGCTGCATTACAGTGCTTTTTATCTCTGGGTTCCATGTCAGTTAGCCACAGAGTGCTCTCAAGCAGTGGTACCACCTTTAAAGCGAAAGTAAACTTCCATCTTTAAATTTTACCTACAGCTTACAATAAGGCTTACCTTAAACGTGCACCGTTTAGGTGATATTTACTGTGCATTCAGCCAGTGAAATCACTGGCGCATGCGCTCTGAAGGAACTGCCGCCCGTGCTGTTTCTTCAGAGCCCTGTGCCGTGACCGGTGGCTCCTGCGCGCATGTGGCCAGTCACAGAGCCAGAGACCGTGAACCCAGAAGCAAAACGGGTGAGGATGGAAGCGGTCTCCAGCGATGACATCACATCACTGGAAGGCTTTGTTTTGAGGTAAGTTTCACATAATGTACTAGTATGCGATGCATACTAGCACATTATGCCTTTGCCTTGCAGGTTAGAAAAAAATTTAAATAAAGTGCAGCGGTATACAACCGCGTTAATGTGTACCCAGTCTCTAGTGTCTCCCTTTCACACAGATTTCTTGGTAAGTGGAATCTTCGCCTTAATGGACACCATCTCAACATGGTAAATGTCTTTAAATTTGGGGACTTCACTGATGCTCCGTTAGGGCCCTTGTTTAAAATAGAAACCCAGCCTATTCCTAACTAAGCTTAACTCTGCTCCCATCCCCTTCTAAACCCTATTCTTTCCACCTTGTAAAAGTAAGATGTGTATACGATCACCTATTCTGTGAGTGATCCGGTCCAGTCACACGATCAGCTTTTAGCCGTGGCTTCGCTGTAGAGGAGGAACAGCTGACAAACAGATGCACCCAGGCCATGTAGCCGTTGTCAGCGATTTCTCATGTTCACTAACTGCCCACTGAGGAGTCTATGTGAGCGGAACAGATCACCCTCAAAATAAATAAGTACTGTATATACGTCTTCCTTTCACAGGGTAGATAGAATCGAGTTTTGAAGGGGGATGAGCACAGGCTTGAGCTTAATTAGAACAAAACCAAACAAAATTCCCAGCTCAACCTGCCAGCCTGCAACCAACTGAATTATCCTGTCTTAACAGTTTGTGTTAAAAACAGGGGTTCATTTTGCACGCATTTGCAAATACATGCATTATCTGCGGAGGCTGCAACAAGGCACCCCGTTATTATCCACAGTCCTAACTCTATACATTTTTGAGAGCCTCCATTGTGGAAGCACATGCATTATAATGGATAGGCAGAGGGCAGGTGAGCCTGGAAGGAGTCCACCCCTCTAACCACTTCAGCCCCGGAAGGATTTCACACTTTAGGACCGGAGCCCTTTTTGCGATTCGGCACTGCTTCGCTTTAACTGACAATTGTGCGGTCGTGCGATGTTATATCCAAACGAAATTTGCGTCCTTTTTTTCCCACAAATAGAGCTTTCTTTTGGTGGTATTTGATCATCGCTGTGTCATTTCTGATCACCGCTATAAACAAAAGAAGAGCGACAATTTTGCAAAAAAAAACAAATTTCTTACTTTTTGCTAAAATACAAATCCAAAAAGAAAAAATATAAAAAAACATTTTTTTTCATCGGTTTTGGCCGATTTATATTCTTCCTCATATTTGTGATTAGAAAAATCGCAATCGGCGTTTATTGATTGGTTTGCGCAAAAGTGGTCGCGTTTACGGATGATGAGAATTCATTTCTGGGGTTTTAATTTTTTTTTTTATTTTTTACTAGTAATGGCGGCGATCTGCGATTTTTAGCAGTACTGCGATATTAGGGCGGACATGTCGGAACATTTTGACACTTTTTTGGGACCATTGGCATTTATACAGTGAGCAGTGCTATAAAAATGTAAAACTAAAGTGGCGCTAAGTAAAATGTGCTAGTATAGCAGACTACTGTGCCTCCTTAAAGGACACTGGTAGTCCCAAGAGTGGAGAAATGCAAATAAAAATGAAAAGCAAATATAACAAATAATCTAAATGTGCAAAAAGTGCAAATGTGCAGTCCGTACTCAGTTGAGACCGATCCCAACGTGATAAAATGTCCAATGCAGGATCAATAAAGTGCAATACGATAATGTGGAAAATATGGAAACGTAAAGAGGTGAGAACCCTGATG
>BLSH010207549.1:769986-791060 GCA_018402905.1 Glandirana rugosa | reverse complement strand
CTTTAACTGACAATTGCGCGGTCGTGCGATGTTATATCCAAACGAAATTTGTGTCCTTTTTTTCCCACAAATAGAGCTTTCTTTTGGTGGTATTTGATCATCGCTGTGTCATTTCTGATCGCCGCTATAAACAAAAGAAGAGCAACCATTTTGCAAAAAAACCCAAATTTCTTACTTTTTGCTAAAATACAAATCCAAAAAAAAAATATAAAAAATTTTTTTTTCATCGGTTTTGGCCGATTTATATTCTTCCTCATATTTGTGATTAAAAAAAATCGCAATCGGCGTTTATTGATTGGTTTGCGCAAAAGTGGTCGCGTTTACGGATGATGAGAATTCATTTCTGGGGTTTTAATTTTTTTTTTATTTTTTACTAGTAATGGCGGCGATCTGCGATTTTTAGCAGTACTGCGATATTAGGGCGGACATGTCGGAACATTTTTACACTTTTTTGGGACCATTGGCATTTATACAGTGAGCAGTGCTATAAAAATGTAAAACTAAAGTGGCGCTAAGTAAAATGTGCTAGTATAGCAGACTACTGTGCCTCCTAAAAGGACACAGGTAGTCCCAAGAGTGGAGAAATGCAAATAAAAATGAAAAGCAAATATAACAAATAATCTAAATGTGCAAAAAGTGCAATTGTGCAGTCCGTACTCAGTTGAGACTGATCCCAACGTGATAAAATGTCCAATGCAGGATCAATAAAGTGCAATACGATAATGTGGAAAATATGGAAACAGTGCAAATATGCAGTCCGTATAAACTATGACAATCTTCAGTGCAGTAGTAATTCTGAATAAAACTTCATAAATGGTCAAAAAGTGCTAGCAGGATAGTGACCACTGGGGACAGCAGTGAGGCGTTGTAAGCAGGAATCAGGTATATCCACAAGTGGTAAAAATTAAGGCTTACCAGATGTTGTATATATTCAAGCCTGAACATCTATAGTGAGGGTATGCGTCCTTCTCCGGTCTGGGTACGTCACACACTCCAGTAGAGATGAGGGGATACGTCCTTCACCGGTCCGGGTACGTCACACACTCCTGGGGGGTCCTCCAATCCTCCAGGACTGGAGGGACGGCACCTGGTGTCCTCTGGTGTACTCGCCCGGTCACTGGTACATCCTCGTACTTACGCTCAAAATATATGAGCTCTTATGAGCCGCAGAGCTAATACAGATAGAACCTGGAGGAACTTGACTGTACAGAGTCCTGGCCGCAACACAACAGAACACTTTTGGGATCAGTTAGAGTGGAGACTGCAAGCTAGACCTTCTCATCCAACATCAGTGCCTGACCTCACAAATGGGTTTCCGGAAGAATAGTCAAACATTCTCATAGACACACCCCTGTGTACTGTGTAAATGCCATTGGCAGTGAAGGGGTTAACCTCTAGGGGGCGCTCTAAGGGTTAACTGTGTTCCCTGGGCGTCTTCTTACTGTATGGGGGCTTCCCTAACAGGGGAAGGGAAGTGATCACAGCTTCCGTGTAAAGGAAGGTTGTGATCACAGTCCTTCCCCCTCTCACAGAACGGAGGTCCGTGTTTACTTACACGGACCTCCGTTCTTTCACTCCGGGGGGGGGGGGGCATCGCGGGTAGCCGGCGGCAATCGAAGCTGCTGCACCCGCTCCCTGGCCCTCCCCATACAGTGCGCGATCACTGTGCGCGATCTGGCAGCCGCCGTCGTATGGCTGCGTTTTGCCTTAAAGAGCCACTCTGTCGCCGTCAGATGCCGATCGGTGGTCGGCAAGTGGTTAAAGACACAGGGGCACACTGGACACATAGCACAATGGCAGCAAAGGTGTCCAGTGCATCTCCTCAGTATTCCAACAGTACAAACAGATGGACATTGCCCCCACCCATAATCGGCCTTGGCAGCACAGAGCACCTTTGCTGCCATTGTGCTCTGTGCTGGGTGTCCAGTGTTGCCCCTGTGCCTTTAAGGATGGATGGGCTCCTTCCAGGCTGATCTGCCCTTTGTCTATCCATTATAATGCATGCGCTTCTACTATGGAGGCTTTCAAAAAATGTATATAGTTAGGACTGCAGATAATGAGATGCCTTGTCGGGGCCTCTGCAGTTTATGCATGTTTAGTTGTATACTAATGTTTAGGAACCCCTGACAATTTCCATGATTGTCATTTATAAATATTTGGGTGTTTGGATCAGCAATTTCATTTTGATCTATTAAGTAACTGAAGGACACAGTAATATTTCGGTAGCGAAATGAAGTTTATTGGATTAACAGAAAATGTGCAATATGCATCAAAACGAAATTAGACAAGTGCATACATTTGGGCACCCTTATCATTTTGTTAAGTTGAATACCTGTAACTACTTTGCACTGATTAATTGGAACACACAATTGGTTTGGTGCACTCCATTAAGGCTTGAACTTCATAGACAGGTGCATCCAATCATGAGAAAAGGTATTTTAGGTAGCCAATTGCAAGTTGTTGTTCTTTTTGACTCTCCTCTGATGAGTGGGAACATGGAGGCCTCAAAACAACTCTCAAATTACCTGAAAACAAAGATTGTTCTACATTATGAAACATAGAAACATAGAAAAGTGACGGCAGAAAAAGACTGAGTAGTCCATTGAGTCTGCCCCTTTTTGTTTATTTTATTTATTTATTTTTTACATTAACCTTGTTGCCTGACTATAGATTTATGTTTATCCCAAGCATGTTTGAAGCCATTTACTGTTGACTGTCTCACAACCTCTGTTGGTAGTTTATTCCAATCATCAACCACCCAAGGTTTAGGGGAAGGCTACAAAAAGTTATCGCAGAGATATAAGCTGTCAGTGTCCACTGTGAGGAACATAGTGAGGAAATGGAAGACCATAGGCACAGTTCTTGTTAAGGCCAGAAGTGGCAGGTCACATAAAATATTGGAGAGGCGAAGGATGGTGAGAACGGTCAAAAACAGACCACCTCCAAAGACCTACAACATCAACTTGCTGCAGATGGTGTCACTGCATTGTTCAACTATTCAGCGCACTTTGCACAGGGAGACACTGTATGGGAGAGTGATGCGAAAGAAGCCTTTTCTGCACACACACCACAAACAGTCACTTGAGGTATGCAAACGCACATTTGGACTAGGCAGCTTAACTTTGGAATAAGGTGCTGTGGACTAATGAAATGAAGATTGAATTATTTGGTCATAACAAGGGGTGTTATGCATGGCGGCAAAAGAACACAGCGTTCCAAGAAAAACTCTTGCTACCTACAGTAAAATTTGGTGGAGGTTCCATCATGCTGTGGGGCTGTGTGGCCAGTGCCGGTACTGGGAATTTGGTTAAAGTTGAGGGTCGCATGGATTCCACTCAATATCAGCAGATTCTTGAGAATAATGTTGAGGAATCAGTCACAAAGTTGAAGTTACGCCGGGGCTGAATATTTCAACAAGACAACGACCCAAAACACTGCTCAAAATCTACTTGGGCATTTATGCAGAGGAAGAAGTAAAATGTTCTGGAATGCCCATCCCAGTCCCCAGACCTGAATATCATTGAACATCTGTGGGGTGATTTGAAACGGGCTGTCCAACCATCAAACCTAACTGAACTGGAGATGTTTTGTAAGAAGGAATGGTCCAAAATACATTCATCCAGAATCCAGACCCTTATTACAGGCTATAGGAAGCGTCTAGGCTGCTATTTCTGCTAAAGGAGGCTCTACTAAATAAATTAATAATACTAAATATTGATGTGATTTTTCTGTTGGGGTTCCCAAATTTATGCACCTAATTTCGTTTTGATGCATATTGCGCATTTTCTGTTAATCCAATAAGCCTCATTTCACTACTGAAATATTACTGTGTCCTTCGGTTATTTGATAGATCAAAATTAAATTGCTGATCCAAACACTCAAATATTTATAAATGACAATCATGGAAATTGTCAGGGGTTCCTAAACTTTAGCATACAACTGTATTTGCAAATGTGTGCAAACTAAACCTGTTTTTAATGCAAACTGTTAGGTTAATTTGGTTAGTTGCAGGCTGGCTGACAGGTTGAGCTGGGCATTTGCTTTGGTTTTATTGTACATGCGTTGCCCTTTCGTGTGCTCCTTGCCCCTAAGGCTGGTTATAGGTGGGGGCACTAGCCATCTGTTTTGTATTTTTAAACTATGTTCGATATAGGCTGGACTTCTGCTTAAGTCTCAGTTTAGGTGGCTGGAGAGACTCTTCGCCCTATTCAGTCGGCATCTTTAATTTGTAAAACCATGTCTCCATTTGAATGCTCTGGTTTTCTTGCAGCTTTTACTCTGAACCTTGTATCCAGGTATCTGATCTTTGGAGGTTTTTTTTTTTTTTTTTTTTTTAAGATTTTAGTAGCTCAACTTACACAATCGATTCACATTGCTTGAATTTTGAGTTTTTCTGTTACAGCACTTATGTCACTAGTGCTTTTTGCTTCCCGATCTTGAAACGCCTCATAGATTTTAGTGGAAATGTTTCAGTGTCCTAGTTTCTGGAAGCTTCCTGTTATGCTAAGTGTCCTCTTTACTCTTCTTTAGAAATCCTTGATCGAACAGATCTAATTTTTTTATGCTAATTTCTGAATAGGATGGCAATACCCCCCTCCCCTCTCCTTCATTCAGAAACCTTTTCTGTCTGGATGTATGAGTCAGCCTTACATCGACATCAGTAGCGAAGGGGATTCAGTTTTCATATGCTGGACAGCATTAGTGGTCTAATAGTCTGTAAGCTATACAATGCAGAACTCAAATTCTTGTTCTCAAATCCCTGCACCTGCTCTTCATTTACTTTGCTTTACCTTGGGAAATCTTTTCTCTAAGACAGCTTAATATATTAATCATACAGGACAAAGGCTGTCTAGTCATAGACCCTGGGTTATAGGCTGCCACCTTAAGGTGACTGGACACTGGCAAAGCCTTTACACATACTGCTCTTGGGCATACCCCTATAGCTCTACCCCGCGCCTTGAGACCTCTGTATTTTGCTAGTGTCCTGTAGGTGATGGAACTCTTCTCCTTTTACAGAGAGGCTTCTATGCATAAGTAGTTTTTATTTACTTCAAATGACTTCAATCAACTTGTCAGTCAACCTCTTCACTGCCTTCTGCTACAGCAAAAGCAGTGCATCTGGATCAGTGTAACTTCAGTAAAATCGTAGGAACTGTACCAGGACCTCATGCTATGACACGGTGGCCTGTAATGTTGCAACATGGAAAATTAAGACAGGTTCATCCTGTTATCGTACAGTTACTGGAGCCCTGTAGCAAGTTTCGAATGAAGCATCTCTGCTACTTGCAATACACTTTATTGGTGTCTTCTGAATAGTATTTGTTTTCATGATTAAGACTCATTAAGCCATAAGACATTAAGGAGTCTGACTTTATTTACTCATTGAGTATTAAAACTTTCTAACTTGGCAGCAAAATTTCACCATTCAGAGCTTATTCAAGTGTTTTATCACACCACAGGTTGCACTATTACCACCAACTTATGTCCAGAAGGTACTAATGCGCTTCACCCTGCTCTTTTGCCAAGGGGAATTCGCTACAGGGTGATCAACACCTGGGTTGCTTTGTATCTATCTCAAGATACGCTTGTTCCATTTCCCTGTCCTACTCCATGAGCAGCGGCGGCTGGTGTGTAAGTGGCGCTTGGGTGCCGCCTCCCTGCCAGCTAAAGAAAAAAAAAAAAAGTCAGCCCCGCCTCCCTACAGGAGGCGCCGGTACATTGACTTTCTTTTTTTTTTTTGTTTTGGCTCCTTGGCTGTTACCTGGCTGAGGCACTAACGGCCTTAATTGACTTATCACTGTCTAGAGCGCAAAAAGTGCCAGGTCACTACTTCATCTTATTCGAATTAGAAGTAGACATGAAAAACTTTGAAGAAGTCCCAGAGATGTGTTCGAGGAGGCCACAGATGATTTCTCACCCACATGCTATATGATTGTCAGTATAGATATGCTCAGTTCTACTGTGCGCAAAAACCTTGGTATAGCTGCATGTAATTCTTCTCCGACTTGCCAGGCCCCTGTGGGGGTATTAGGAGACCTGCAAAGTCTAAAAGGTAATTTCCTCTTCATGAATGGGGGTGTGTGGCTTGGAAGGAGCTAGGCTGCTAATACCTCTATAATGGCCTGGTTTTTAGGTGTGCAGCAGTCGGTATTCTTTTTCCGTGTTGAATACTCTTCACACCAAGTGAACACCCACAGTAGAGTCCTCTAGATCCGGACACAGGAGCTTGAATGGTAACCTATATGCTTTTCAGCGTACAAAATAGGGTTTCAAACTCCTACCCCCTCCTTGATTTGTTTCAAACCAACCAAAATCTAATAGATTTGCAAACTGCCCTGAACCATCTTTTTTCCCAGGGAGTGATCTGATCCCTCTGGAACGCAGGTTCAAATTATTATTTTTCGTTCACAAATTTTGCATGGAATCCACAATGTCTTATTGCTTCTTTGAGACGAGGGGAATATTTGTCATCAGGCATTCAAGATGCCTACCTCCATATCCACTTCCAATTTGTCATTCTGCCACTAGGCCTGTCCCCTTTACCCAAAGTATTCACAAAGGTGCTTGCACCCCTTTTTCACTCTCTCAAAAACTCAGGGCCACCAAGTTACCAGGTACTTGGATGACCACCTTCATTTCCCTCACAACTGTCTGCAAATGTCTAAAGGACTATCCAGCTTCTTCAGGCTTTCGGTTGGGTTATCAACCTCCAAAAGTCTACCCTTAGGCCTTCCAGAAGCATCACTCTAGGTAACCCAAATGTTTTCCTTCCATCAAACCAGCTTCTCACTCTCTGGCCTTGAGATCAAAAAGAAATCCCTCTGGGATTATCCATGAGCGTCCTAGTTGTCATGGTTGCCTCATTCAAAGCTTAATTCCACTCATGGCCCCTTCAATACAACACTTTGTTGGCCTGAAACAGTGCCCATCTCTTGACTTCCCTATGATTTTCTCCAGGCAAGCAAGTAAATGGCTAGCACCAAATCCAGGTGCAATCAGACAAAAATCAAGAGTCAGGAAAGCCTTAAAGGAAGTAAGTCAGGTTATCTCATGGACAGAAAAATACTGTCCAGCGATCTCTGCTGCCCACATCCTAGGAGTGAACATTTGAAAAGCAGATCACCTCAGTTATTACCACCTGTTCCAAGAAATGTATTTTTCACCCAGGCATCTTCAGCCTGTTTTGTCAGAAATGGAAGATCTCAGATGTTGACATCTGTTTGTGGCCAGGACTAAGGATCCTCTGGTACTGTTATCAGATGATTAAAAACAAAGAAAAGAGGAACTACACATGGGATAACCCATCCTCTCAGAAAACATGCCTGGGGCTCAATGGCTAAAAGGAGGCATATCAAAACACTACAGACAGCACAGAGGGCTGCCAAAAAGTGCCATATTCTAGAGCCATCGGGATGTGGTTAAACCAAATACTGAAAAAACAGACATTTATTGGTCACCAAAATTCCTCCACCACAAATACATGACAACGTTGTCACAAAATCTATTAAAAGACCTTTCGGACGCCATACAGTCTCTCATCCATCCACACACCATACAATCTCAATTGATCCTTGATTAGCAATAACTCTTTGGTGTAGGTGTCCTGAGGAAGCCGGTATGTCCAGCGAAACGAGTTGTCATGCCCTGCACGTCCAGACGCCATCTCTGTCTCTCTCCGTGTCCCTGGAGGAATGAGGCAGGCTTATGATTTTGTGTACATACTGGTGATAGCGAGCACGGCTGAATATCCCCTACTCTGTAAGTGTATACTTGCTTTTTACCTAATAAACACCATTATACAGAGATCACTAGATCCTGTCTTCTTTTCATATATCCGTGCTTGGTAAGAGGATCTGGGCTGATCCAATCCCAGAAGGAGCAGGAGTCTGAGAGAAGCTCTGGTTTATGGTTGTATCACGCTGATCCACACTTGTCCCCAGGGGGGAATACTGCTGTTTTAAGGCATGTATGAGGTGAGTGGCTTGTGATACCAGCAGAGGAGAGCACGGGCAATTTTTTGTACAGTGGATGATTTGATTGTCTATAGGACTTGCTTCAAGAAACTTTATTGCACTTTGGATTAAATTATTTGGAGACCAGCACTAGCACTTTTCCATATTTTTTGCACTGATTTAAACTGGCATTTTTTTGCACAGTGAATGAAATAGACTTGTTCATTAATTTGTGCTTTTTTTGTAAACATACTGTATATTTATGCATTTTATTCACTTAATGTTTTGCTTTCTTTGCACACTTAAGTAGCACAGCACTATATATTTGGGTTATGAAATATATCCCTTTGTCCCTCAATGGGCTTTAACCTCCCTGGCGGTGTTCCCGAGTGTGGCTCGGGGTGGATTTTCAGTACCAAGAACGGTAACCCCGAGCCACACTCGGGATTGCATCGCTGGATCCAGGCAATGTTACTTACCTTGTCCCCTGGATCCAGCGATGTCCCCCGCAGTGTCTGCGAGCTGTGTCCGCCGCCAGATGACTCCTGTGTGCCGGGCTCCGTTCCCTGCGAGCGTCGCATCGCATGGGGACGGAGACCGGCGGGAAATTCAAAAAGTAAAACACACACAGCACATACAGTACACTGTAATCTTTTAGATTACATTACTGTATGAAAGCATTTCACATCCCCTTTGTCCCTAGTGGTTTGCCAATAAATGTCATTCTTTCTGCCTGGAAACTTGAGAATGTCCATAGCAACCAAAAAGTGTCCCTTTGCGTCAAAAGTGGTTTTTGATCAGCTAGAAAACACCGATAGTAAATCAGAATCATTTGCAGAATTGAGTGATACTGATTTTTGGGGAAATTTCTCATCAGACACTGAAAGTGACGACAGCGACAATTCTGCAACTGAGCAAATTTCTGCATTTTTGGTTTGATTACATTATTGAATACATTTTATTACTATTATATTATTATTTTTGATTATTTTTAGTTATTTATTATATTATAATTTATGATTTCATTTTTCAAAATTTTTCATACCCGGGATGTCTACTAGACTGTTGTTTGGACAGATGTAAGTGAGTTATTGCTAAGAATTGCAGGCCTACAATATAAAACGCCAAATTTCCATGCAAAATAATTGTACCACTTTCAGCACCAAAAACTGACATAATCATACCGCCAGGGAGGTTAAAGAAAAAAAAAATTTGTGTACTTACCGTAAAGTATTTTCCTTGGAGTCCCTTTAGAGACACAGGTCCCATCCCACTGTGTCTTGGCTCTATGTACTGCTTCCTCGAAAAAAACGAAGGCCGACTTGTAGTGTTTTTTTTTTCTGCTTGTCATTGGCTGACATGAACCTGATCTTTTGGAATTTTTCCTATTGATGTGGGATATTGAGCGATTCAGCATTACCACTTGAAAGATAATCATTAGACTTATTGAACCCATTTTTATCTCACTTTTTATTTTTTCCATAATACCCAAGTCACAATGGTTGGATGAAAACATATGTACTTTGGACTTGTATTACAATGTTCTTAATTTTTCTTTCGTAATATTTGCATTTTTTTGCACTACTGTGTATTTGAATACTATTTGTACTGCAATATGGAACTGCACCTATTAAGCACTTGTGATATTTTGCACTTTATGTATTCTTGCACCTTAATTATGGGTTATTGTTCATATCAATTTGCTTTTCATCCATTAGTGCATCCTGTTATACTGTTTCTTCAATACCATTTTTGCCAGCAGAGGGCGCAGATACAACACAAACGTGCTTAGTGGAGTCTCATCAGCAATGCTTGTCTACTAAAGACATATTGCAATTACAAACTTTTATTGAGAACACATTGAGGTTGATTTACCAAAGGCAAATATAGTGTGCACTGCAAGTGCACTTGCTCCAGAGATTAGTAAATGAGGTAAAGATTCACTTTGCAAAGAATACTCAATCACATGCAAGGAAAATCAAAAACAGCATTTTTGATTGCAGATGATTGGATGATAGAAATCAGCAGTGTCAACTTATTTCAAAGCAAATGCACTTAGTAAATCAACCTCTGTGAGATGTGCATACATTTTTTTGAGGAACATGCCGTTAATTGCTTGCATCTGTTCTCTTAAAGAGGTAGTAAACCCAGATTGGGTTTACTTCCTCTGTGTTCCCCTGTAAAGTAGATGCATAATGGGCTACTCTACATCGCAAAGCAGACACCCAGAGTCTTTTGCAAAAAATCCTTTGCTCAACACTCCTAGTAGTTTTTCCGCTTGCATGTACACTGCAGCGTTTTCACTGCATATCTGGACTTATTATCTGCATGCTGAAAGAACTCGTAAAAATGTACATATGCACAGGAACTGAATTGTCAATGGTTGTTCAATGGCCAAAGAGGAATGTTGTGGCACCTGGAAAAACCGTTTGGGAGATGCCAGCAGCAGACGCAGAGGTGACTACAGCCTGGACCTGTTTTTCTTCACAAAGTTGACAGCTCCTCTGCTTTCTGTGCCAAACTATTGGTTTTTGAGCATATTGGGCAGGGAGAATATCTCATAGTTAGTCAAGGTTGTCCCCTTTCTGAAGAAAGCATTTGGATATTGGGGGGACTTGGGGTTCTTCATAGGACATTTTTAGGCATTTGCAGGAACCATCCGGTGCCTGCTTTTAATTACTATTGCTGCTTTATATTGGCTATTTCACTCTAAAGGAATTATACACCAAGAGAAGCACAGGATTTGTCCAGTTTCATCTGGCCTCAATATTTTGAGGCTGAAATCGTAACCCCACAGGGGGTGGAACGCTATGTTCCCAACAGTTAGACTCAGTGTGCAAACCAAACAATATCTAAAAACAGTGCCACATTAATAATAATGCATAGAAGTGTAATACAGTAAAGTGCTCAGTGCTTGTATTATTCCCAAGGTTCTCCCACCCTCACCAGACAGTATTGAATCCTTGTTTTGTCAAGTAATCAAATCAAGCGCCAATAACACCTAGGGATCTGCTTCTGTGTTGTTTCACATGTATTGCATATGAGGTAAATGATCATTGCCAAAGAAAGAAGAGAGCGTTACCATAGTGAAGTAAGGTTTATTGAATAAAAGGAATAAAAGCTAATACACTTGCGGGCAATCAATCAATATGTACATTGATGTATCAGGAACAGCTGATAGATCAAGAAGTATACACTCCACAAAGCGGATATGATGTCACAGGAAGTTCCCGCCAAACATGTTTCATCATCAGTAAAGGATGTCTTCAGGAACAAGTATCCTCCGGCATCACATTTGCTGTTTTAACCAGTTAGGCCAGCCTATTACATCCAAATGTGAACTCTTAAATCTACGTCATTTTGTGGTCCATACGGCTGTGACCGGACCGTCTTAAATTATATGGAAGTCATAATAGTGAATTCTTAGTAAAACAATATGTATGCATACTTATAACCTAACCTCTTCCATGTAAGGACCCTTCTCTTATTGGTTGTGTATGGACCTAATCCCTATGTATATATTGCACAGGTGATGTATTAAAACACAATTCTATTCCCTGAATGTCTCTCTAACCATAAAAACAATAGTGGACAACAATGGCACTATTATTAATGCTGGACTGTTTTTATATAGTGTTTAGTTTACACCTTGAGTCTGTTGGTGACGTAGCGTGGCACCCCCTGTGGGTTTTTTCCTATTTCAATTTTTTTAAGGTGCTGACCTGGAACAAGCTTGCAAAAATTAGCGGAACATCAGAACTGTTAGTTGGCATACTTTTTCTGAATTAAGATTTCGGAAATACAGAATCCTTTGCATTAATATAACAGCAATATCACTAGTGTTTTCAAATGGCATGTATGTTAGTGCCAACCTATGTATGTTCTCAATACAGGTTCCCATTAAAGCTAAAGGTCTCCCCTGCATCTTGGCCCTTATGGTTTGGAACCTTTTTCTTATTGGATTTCATATTTTTCTGTTAATTATAATTGTACTCTGGTAATTTTGTATTTTATGTATTTGTAGGGCCTGTGGGAATGGCTGCTGCAGCGGCTGTAGCCACAGGAAAAAAGCGGAAGAGGCCTCATATCTTCGAGTCCAACCCTTCAATACGTAAAAGACAGCAAACAAGACTTCTTCGGTAAGTAGCTGTTTGCAAACTAGCAAATAACCACCGGGAAAAAAAAAAAAAAAAGATTACTTTAGCAAAGACAACGTGCCTTCATTTGGTTTAATCACAGATTATAATTTGAGTCTTTCTTGATCAGAGTACAATGGCTATGTAGTTAGATTCAACTGTAAAGTGCCACTGATGCTATACAAAATTAAAGTGATTGTAAAGTCTTTTATTTAAAAAAAAAAAAAAAACACGTTCTACTTACCTGCTCTGTGCAGTGGTATTGCGCAGAGCAGCCCAGATACCCCTCTTCTCAGGCCCCTCTTCGGTGCTCCTGGCTCCTCCCTCCTGCTGAGTGCCTCCACAGCAAGCAGCTTGCTACGGGGGGCACCCGAGCTGAGCCACAGCTGCCTGTGTCCATTCGGGCACAGAGCCGTGCCTGACCCTGCCCCCTTTCTCTGCTCATTGGCTGACTGACTTTGACAGCAGTGATGGGCCAATGGTGCCACGCTGCTGTCTTAGCTAATGAAGAGGGGAGTCCCGAGACGCTCCTTCAACATTGCTGGATCTAAAGGGACCTTAGGTAAATATTAGGGGGGCTGCTGCACACAGAAGGCTTTTTATCTTAATGCATAGAATACGATCTGTGCTGGTTAGTAGAATCTTTAAAGGTTAATATTCGTTCTACCTGCCTGGTTTTCTTCCTGTTAGTTGGATGACTGGTGGAACTACAGTGGGAATAGATTAAAAATAAATCTCTTTCAAGGGGAAACCATTCAAACACTCTCAGGCAGGGGCCCAGAACCCTTGAGTGCTTTCAGTACACATAGAGGAACACCTTAAATCGTGTATATAGTGGAAAAGTCTTTGCAGCTGTTCCGGCTGATCCTCAAAATGTAGGGTAGAATGGGTTGCATCAATCCATCAGAGGATCTCGAATAAACACCCCCAGACCTGTTAGGGAAGTATGGGACTGGGATCGCATGTAGCAACTGGACTGTTCCTTCTGTGTCTCTGTGCTGACATGTTGTGTCTAAATAGCGGTACCGTAACAAAGTCTAATGTGCAAGGCCTCAGGTACTCCTAAATCCAGGTAGCTGGTACTGATGAAAGTCAGGCGGGGGAACGTGTCCAGATCACTGGATGGCAGAAAAAAAAAGAGCATGGATTGTGTGCCTTTTCACCCAGTGGATGACGTCACTCAGTCCATTAGCATTAACCCTTCCGGCTGAGAAAATCAACAGTAGTGAGAAATGTAAAAGGTTACCAGTGGTGCAGTAACGAGATAGCTCCGTTGCTTCAGCTGAAATGGGTTTATTCAGAAACAGAATCTTTAGAGAAATGGTCTAGTTTTAAATGCTATGTCTCTGGATCTTGAAAGCGATCCAGGATAACTTTTACCGCTACACTAGGGTCTGAAAAGTGCCGCTTTGCAGAGCCCCACTGCCTGAAGGTCACATTCCAAGTTAGTTTTGCACATCCAGTTCAGAGGAGTCTGGTACAGTGCTCCATAGTCAGGGTTGGGAAAGGCAGATCTCGATAGCTGCTATATAGAGAGCACTTCAACAACTGTGTAGTGAGGAACCTTGATTGAAATCAATGGATGAAGGAATTCAAGAGCAAAATTGAAGAAAAAAAAAAAAACACTAGATTTTAGAATTGGTTAGACTTTTCTCGGCAGAGCTAAAAGATATCCATCCTCCATTGAAGACTAGCAGTAATTGAGTGGAGGAGCGGTTATACTGCAGTTCGCTTTCAATTTCTCTGTTTGCCAGAATCCAGTTTTCTTGTAGGCAACATTATAAGCTGACTATTTAAATTCCTTCTCTCAATGGAATAGAAACACACATTTTCCAGTGCCACTGGACAACCATGAGAAAACCACATCCCTTGAAGTCTGCTGGGACTTTTTAGGCTTTTGCCCTATAGTTTTACCCGGTGATCCGACTCGTAATACATTTTCTCTTAGCGCGTGTCTATCCTGGATGGAGGACCGACGGAGTAACATTTTGGACAGCAGCATTGTTCATCTGGGGACAGGGTACTGTTAGATGCGTTAAGTGGACTTGACTAACAAGTTAACGCTGTATGTCAGCTAGCACTTTTTAGGCAGCTACAGTAACCTTTTATTACCTTTTTGGATAAAGGTTTTACATAAAGTAAAATACCATTTTAAGCACCCCGTCACTGTTAAATGGTTTGTTTCAACTCTTTAACTGCAACTTTTGCAGTCTTGGAGGTTTATGGCCCCATAGAATTCAGTGGGAACCCCTGAAAACACTTACGCAAGCAAAAATTCAAGAACAAAATGGAAGGGGAAAAAAGCTAACAAAAATAGGTTAGACTTTTCTCAGCAGGGCTAAAAAAAGGTAGCCATCCTCCCTGGGAGACTTTTTCTGTTTGCCAGAATCCAGTCCTCCTTTAGGCAACAATATAACCCGGCTATTTGAATTCCTTTGTCTCAATGGAACACAAACTTCATTTTCCAGCTTAAAAATGCTCAACTTAGGAGGAGTAAGCCATGCTTCTTTCAAGATGATGTTGCTATCAATTACCCCAAGATTTGCCCTAAGATCCTGTCCCTGTGATAGCAGGGCAAGAAATATAACTGTGTGGTGCAGAGGTTAGCAGAGAGGGGAAACATGCAATGTGATATTGCAGCCTATTCATTTGAATAGGCTGCAAATCGTACTGGAACACAGAAAATGTAGTGCATGTATACTGGTGCTCTTCACTTCATATGCAATCTACATTTGGGGTGCCGTTAACATTGCATTGTCACCCAAAAGCATATTGCAAGGGCAGTGCAATTACCTGCATGCCTCTCCCACATCACATTCTGGTGTGAACCAACCCTGGCCCCGATCCTCCTCCTTCCTTTTTTATTTTTTTTTAATTTATTTATTTTTTTTTAAATTGTGCCACCCCGAAAATGCACTGTTTGCACGGAGGTACCATTAAGAATTAATGAAACCCTTGTGCGTCTGCTAAAGAGCAGTACATTTGTGTGTCGGGAACATGTGATTTTGCTGTCTGACACACAGTACTGTGAACCAAGCCCTAAATGGGCTGTCTCAAGACTGAAAATGCTTTTCAAGGGTGCGCTGACTGGAAAAAAGTTTAGAAACACTGATCTACAGTATATCAACTCTGCGTGGTCTTACCCCTTTCATTAAATAAAATCATTTGGTTTAGAATCTTTTAACCCTAATGACAGTTAAAGTATGACTAAAGGAAAAAAAAGTGGAAGAGGGATTAGAATACATGTCAGTTTTTTTTATTGCTCTACCCTCTCTATTTGTCCTGTTTCCTGTTAACACTGAGAGTGAATGTAAAAGACGATCCCAAATTTTGGGTTGTCACCAGAACCAAATAGAGGGAAAATCTTCTAATAGGGACGCTAGTTCTGATGACCACCATTAATTTTCTTTCTGCAGGTACTGCCTGCTGTCATAGTTTCCACACTCCTCTGATGAACATTCTGCCTGCTGTCATGTCTCCTCCACACTCCTTTTGTGCACATACTGCCAAACATCATACCCTCTTTTCTCTTCTGAACGTATCACCTGCTGTCATACCTTCCACACCCCTCTCCTTCACATACTACCCATTGTTATGCTCTCTGCAGTGTCCTGCATGCGCTGCCTGCTTAACTGGCGTCCTTCACACCCTGCACTTCCCTCTGGAACACACTGCCCACCATCATGTCCTCCTTGCACATACTTCCTACTAAGACACTTCTTTAGCATTGTTTGTAATATTGCCCACCTTGCCTATTCTGGAGCAGGCACACTTTTGCTAGTCCCTATTCTTTATGCATATAAATTCCATGGATTATCTTTTCTTCTGTGTTACAGCAACCTGCTGGACTTTTCTCATGCTATGGTTTTGTTGGCAGGAAACTGAGGGCAACGTTGGATGAGTATACGACCAGAGTAGGGCAGCAAGCCATTGTCTTGTGCATTTCTCCTTCCAAACCCAATCCAGTCTTCAAAGTTTTTGGAGCAGCTCCATTAGAGAATGTTGTAAGTTTCTTACCAATTTTACCAGTGTTGTCTAATTGGGCATTAATTCTTTAAAAAACAAAAAATAAGTTACTTGATCTGCCATTTGTGCTTTTAAATTCACAGTTGTAACAATGACTTGCAGTGTAAGCGCAAGCTCTTTTCTCCTGCTCCCAAAGATTTGTTTTGTGATTTGTAAGGTTAAAAATATGTGAGTTGTCATTACCATTGGTTTTCAAAATCACAGGCATTGAGGCTGTCATCCTACTATTGAGTCATTGACTTAAAACTTTGCTGCCTACATGTTTGCTCTAGGGTGATGAAGGATTATTTTCCCAGTTTCTTTAACCACTTGCCATCCACCCATTGTAGATAAACGGCTACTCCTAGGGGCTGGAGCCTATTTATAAACATTTTTTATTTGCTCATGCTCACTCTTTGGTACATGCTTGAGCATGACACTCATTGCTGTGTCTATTGGGGGAAAGAAAAACCGTGATTAACCACTTCAGCCCCGGAAGAATTTCCCACTTTAGGACCAGAGCACTTTTTGAGATTCGGCGCTGCGCCGCTTTAACTGACAATTGCGCGGTCGTACGACGTTGTACCCAAACAAAATTTGCGGTCTTTTTTTCCCACAAATAGAGCTTTCTTTTGGTGGTATTTGATCGCCTCTGCGTCATTTCTGATCGCCGCTATAAACAAAAGAAGAGCGACCATTTTGCAAAAAAACCCAAATTTCTTACTTATTGCTAAAATTCAAATCCAAAAAAAAAATATAAAAAAACATTTTTTTCACCGTTTTTGGCCGATTTATATAATTCCTCATATTTGCGATAAAAAAAATTGCAATCGGCGTTTATTGATTGGTTTGCGCAAAAGTGGCCGCGTTTACGGATGGTGAGAATTAATTTCTGGGGTTTTTATTTTTTTTAATTTTTTACTAGTAATGGCGACGATCTGCGATTTTTAGCGGTAATGCGATATTGGGGGGGACATGTCGGAACATTTTGACACTTTTTTGGGACCAATGACATTTATTCAGCGATCAGAAATTTAAATGTCCACTGATTACTGTATAAATGTCATTGGCAGTGAAGGGGTTAACCTGCAGGGGGAGAGCTAAGGGTTAATTGTGTTCCCTGGGCGTGTTCTTACTGTGGGGGGGTTGGGCTAACATGGGCATGAGAGATCTAACTGATCCCAGTGACAGGGATCAGTAGATCTCTCATGCCCCACTGACAGGGCGGGGAACCGCCGTGTTTACATCGGCGGTTCCCCGTTCTTTCTCTGTAGCCGCTCATCGCGGCTCGCCGGCGGACATCGGGTCCGCCCGAGCCGCGGGCACACTCCCCAGGAGTGCGACGGGAGCGCGCGCGCCCCCTGGTGGCCAAATGCGAATCGCCGCTTATTTACGGCGATTCGCGCAGGGCTCCCCGACTGCCGCCGTGAAAAGACAGCGCGTGGTGGGGAACCAGTTAAATACCACCAAAAGGAAGCTCAATCAGTATTAAATTCATTCAAGTACAGTTTTGGTTTATCGAGTTATTGTCAGTATATTTATCACAGCACTGAAAAACAAACTGGACAGTAAGGGGGTTTAACATTGCTGGCTCTAAAGTGGTTAGGACAATAGGTCTTTGTAGGTGAGCTGTAACATATTTTTTTAAAAGGCAAATTGAGACCTAATGGGCTTCAGACTGGGGACAAGGGAAGACAAGGTGGCACTTTTTGCCGATGATGCCCTCCTGTTTCTTGGTGAGGCACAATGCACATTAATAGCTCTGATGCAGTTAAAGAGGAAGTAAACCCTGATGGGTTTACTTCCTCTTATTCACCTGCAATATAAAAGTATAATAGGCTAGTATGCATCGCCACTTACCTGCCATTGACGCCCGCGCTGTCCCCACAGTAGGAAGCATCCATCTTTGCCCCTCTTCCTTCCGGGGCAGTGAACTCCGGCGCTGTGACTGGCCGGAGTTGCGTGACATCACTCCCGTGCCAATCACAGCACACTCAGTGAAGAAACGGCACGGAGGCCGTATCTTCACTGCGCATGTGCCGAATGACATCGGCACATGCCAGTATAGCGTATATCTCCTAAACCGTGCAGGTTTAGGAGATAAACAGGGAACCTAGAGGTTTACAGGACCCCTTATTGAGAGAGGCTCCCCGATTCCATACGGTACAAACTTTTAAATCTCTCGAAATGGTCATATCCATGGATGTGCAGGATTATGTGACTCTTAAAGTGATTGTAAACCTCAGTCATGAAATATATAAAAAAAAGCACACCCTGCTATACTGTGTACTTGTCTCTCTCGAAAGCACTAAGTGTCATTTCTTTCTGCCCCCTGGTTCTTCTACTGAAGAGAGAGAGAGCCCCTCCAGATGAGCGCATTAGCCATCCACCCACAGCATAGCCAGGGTTTAGGTAAAGGTGCTAGCACAGCTGCAGGTACACAATCAAAAGAAATCCGGAATTCGCTGCAACACTTCACCTTTATTGATCCTTCATGCAAAAGACATCAGAAAGTTCGAGGTACAGTAAAAGTTGATGCGTTTCATGCTGTGACTAGCACTTACTCGTAACCACCTTGGTATGAGGTTATGAGTAAGTGCTCCTCAGAGCCAAACGCTTCATCTTTTACTGTACCCCGCACTGTCTGTGTTGTCTTTTGTTTGAAGGATCAATCAAGGTGAAGTGTTGCAGCGAATTCCGTATTTCTTTGATTGCGCCTGGTCCCTCTGTTATCAGCATGACTCAGTTCTGGCAGCTTTTCCCAACACCAAGAGGTGAGATGATGATGTGAGAGGGAGCTGCAGCACTCAGCCTGTGACTATTACTATGTAAAGGGAGTGTGTCCCCTCCCTTCAATCAGGGCTCAAAGCTGATGGCTATGTGTAGACTTCAGATCCCCGCCCCCTGCTCCTAGAACTAAAGAGAAATCCTTTCTTCTGTGTGTTTTCAAAACAATCTACAGAATAAATGACTGAAAATACACAGCTACAACCTATATAGGAGGATTTGTTTCATCTGTGTGTGTGTGTGTGTATCACCTAATGCTAGTCACTTTACTGGCTACATGAGAGGGTTTACAACCACTTTAATCTGAAACCGCTGTTGAGTAGTTTTAAAGAGAAGTGTACCAGCTGGTGTAAATTGCCATTATGAGTTATAGGAAGAGCAAATCTAATTAAAATGAATTGGGCCCCTCAGCTGCTCTACGTGCTCCACAACTCCCTTAGTCAGATCACGTCAAATCGTTATAAAAAGATTGACTCTCTATTTCGAGTTTGGAGAAAAAAGCACCCCCACATTAAATTATCCATACTGGTGTTGGCCAAAGACACCAGAGGTTTAGCCACCCCCCCACATTAGGTCCTACTTCTTGGCCTCACAGCTCCAACATTTACTGGGATGGGACAAGGAAGACTTATTAGATTGAATACCGGCTGTATTACTCACCAGGTTTAAAAAATAACCCCTCTTGGCTCTCCTAGAATCTAGATGCCAAAGGGGTAAGTATGTTTCACAACTGTATGACAATGGTCTTGTTAAGACGTCTGAGCAATTATACACTGAATTTGACATACCACGCCAGAGATTCTTTCAGTGTTGAAATATGCTATCTAGACACAATCACGCACTCATACAATGCAGCTTCAGCAGTCCTCAATTGCCAACCTACTATTGCGTAATGACTGTAAAAAGGGGATTATTTACCAAATATATGCAATGCTCCACACCAAATTTCAAAGGACAGTACAAGCAAGAAAAAACTGGACCTGAGATTAAGTTCCTCATTTGGATGACCAGTGGGAATCCGCTCCCAGCAATGTCTTGCTATAAGTCGCTGATTGCCGCCATTACTAGTAAAAAAAAAAAAAAATACAAATCGAAAATAAAAAATATTTTTTTATTTTCAAAATTGTCTTTTCTCTTCCGTTCACTGACAGATGCAGCATTCTTATGACACATGGGGTTATGCTCATCCTACTAGGAGTAGCCTAGGCATAACAAACTAAAGTGTAGGTTGGCCCCTCCCAGGGGGCCGTCCTCACCTTAGCATATAATCCCCCTGCTCTGTACAGCACATCAGTTTTTATTTGCCTAGTGCAAGGAGTAGACCTGGTTCCCTATGGGAGCAGCGGTCTCCTGAAGATTCATCTAAGGAAGACTGCTATCAAGATGCTGGCTGGTGGTATAGAGGATATCTCGAATCCTAATCTTTCCCCAGTCCGGCCAACACTATGCGAACCCCCTTAGGGGGGCCCACCGCATAGCGCCCGTTCCGTGCGGGCGGCCAGTGGCTAAAACCCACTAGAGCCCAGTGACTGGTTCACCTGTCCAGTGACCTGGCCAGCAGCATGCTTTCTTGCGGGGAGATAGGTCTGCTCCGGGTAGCTACCCGCTGCGCCCATCGGATTGGTGAGTGAACCCCTCTTCCGCCCTAGAGGCATGGAGAGTGGGCACCTGGGCAGCTCTGTGGTGGTCAGCCGGTGGGGGTCTGTTAGAGGCCTTCCCCCCACTCCCCCTCCCCCCTCAATCCCCCGCAGGCACCTTTGCACTAACCGTTCGAATCTGCACCGACCGTCCGGAGCAATGTGTTAGGTAGGTCATCGCCATTGGTTTTTTGAGCACTGCTCGTTCGTGGCCGACCGCACGTGTGTAATGGCAGCGTCCATTGTTTGAGTACCATGTGGTTTCCAGTCTGCTCTCTGGCGGCCTCCAGTGGTCGATTGGGAGAACTGCAGTCCTTGTGCAGGAAGTCCTTAAAAATGGGTGTGGGCTTCCGGTTTTTGCTTGGACAGCATGGCTGACACACAGTAACAAGCTCCTGACGTGCAGCAGTTCGTGGGCATTGCTCTTCGGTTGGAAATGACACACAGTCGGTACGACAGGTTCGTTTTTGGCCTTCGGGTGTGGGTAAAAATTCCTGAAGGACGTGTTCCTGACGTCAAGAGGGTTAGCTGGTGACCTCCGGCGGTCTCTCGTCTGA
>BLSH010207549.1:747300-761364 GCA_018402905.1 Glandirana rugosa | reverse complement strand
AAACGATTTTAAGTTTGGGTTTTTTTTTTTATATTTTTTTTTTTTTGTAAAAAAAAGTGGCCAAATTTCTGATCGCTGAATAAATGTCATTGGTCCCAAAAAAGTGTCAAAAATGTCCGCTGCAATATCGCAGTACCGCTAAAAATCGCAGATCGCCGCCATTACTAATAAAAATAAAAACCCCAGAAATAAATTCTCATCATCCGTAAACGCGGCCCCTTTTGCGCAAACCAATTAATAGACGCCAATTGTGATTTTTTTTTTTTTATCACAAATATGAGGAAGAATATAAATCCGCCAAAACCGGTGAAAAAAAATGTTTTTTTTTTTTTATATTTTTTTTTTTGGGTTTGAATTTTAGCAAAAAGTAAGAAATTTGGGTTTTTTTGCAAAATGGTCGCTCTTCTTTTGTTTTATAGCGGTGATCAGAAATGACGCAGAGGCGGTCAAATACCACCAAAAGAAAGCTCTATTTGTGGGAAAAAAAGGACGCAAATTTTGTTTGGGTACAACGTCGCACGACCGTGCAATTGTCAGTTAAAGCGACGCAGTGCCAAATCGCAAAAAGTGCTCTGGTCCTAAAGTGGGAAAACCTTCCGGTTGGTAAGTGGATAGAGGAGGGGCGGATCCATTCCCCCCACTCAGGTCGCAGATTAATCTCTGCTTCCTGCACTATACTGTGCAGTGTGTGACATCAGTTCCCCATCCCTGCCCTCTGGAGATCAGAAATTCTGTGTAAAATTTGTGCTTTAGGAGGCTGTAGAGGAGAGCGGGTGCAGAGAAATGTGTACAAGTTATTTAGTAGGATGTTTCATCTGTCTTTTTTTATTCTCTACTGTCTCTGCTTTCAGAAAATGCATGGTTTCAGGGTTTCAACTAATCTTCAGGCCTAAAATGTGCATTTTAATATGTGCAAAAGATGAAAAAAAAAATTACTCCAGAACTGAAGTGGTAAATTGTGAGTGGGAAGGGGTTAATAATGTTAAAGAGCATCCTCGGAGATGCTGATTGTTCCTGTTGCTGTGTTATGCACTTGCACAAATTTGAGTCATTGTTGATTTCATACTCTCACCACATATTCAGTCTTTCTGAGCTTCCGTGGTGTGTTAGACATTTGTTATGTTTAGCAATGTACTATCACACAGTTCCCCAAGTTGTATAACATCACAGCTATGCCAAGCCATGTAGCTCATTAGTTTGGCAACAAGTTGTGTCCCGTTCTGAGGGCTGCTTCACATCACAGAAACGTTCTGGGTGGGTTCCTGCATGCGTTTTTGACGCATTCTGGTGCATTTATGATGCGTTTCTGGATACATTCCAGATGCTTCTTTTTTTTCTTCACTGTAATGGGGTCCGGTGCTTTTTTAATGCGTTCCAGTGCATTCTGGTGTTTTTTTGATACGTTTGACTGCTTAAAAGTACAGTTCAAGTGCAGGAAAAATGCAGCATGTTCTACTTTTCTTTTTCTGGAACTGGAAAGCCCTTTAACTGACTAAACCATTTGAACTCCTTTCCATGTGTTTTTGATGCAGAAAAAAACATACTGGACTACATGTGGTGTGAACTGGCCCTTAAAGTGGTTGTTAAGCCATTTGTAAGCTACGCACAATCCCCTCTATTAAAAAAGGTCCTATACTGCAGTGTATGTTCATTGTAAAAAAAGATGCCCATTTCTACCTTATATAATAGTGGCGCTCACGTGACTCCTCCCTGCTCCCTCTCCCAATCTGACAGCTAGTGCGGGAGGGGCCAAGAATACTCTGCTGATATCCGTTGGGAGGAGAGAGCCGAGACATCAGCCAAGGAGGAGGGGAGCAGCGAGGAGTCACGTGAGCGCTGAGCTGAAATCGGGTAGTAATGGGCACACATTATTTACAAAGAATAGACACTGCAGTATAGGACACTTTCTAACAGGAGATTGTGTGTATTTTCTACAGTTATTTCAGCAGCGGGGGGGGCACTGGTAAGAGCTGACAGGCGGGGAGGGGGGAAGAGGACAGAGGAGAGCTGCGGATGACAGAGGCACGTAAACTGACCACGGTGTCTGGGCTCAGCAGCCATGATAAACCATGGTCCGTTTACAGGGGGCAGGGCATAGCCAGGCAGGATCAGCCAGGTATTTCAGGTGATACAGGGGGCCAAATTACACAGCACAAGCACTGTGCTGTATAACATGCTTTGAAGTAACAGGATCCATTTTTTTTAGAGTTACAAACACTTTAAGGAAAGCAAGGACCCGTGAGGGAGTGCGGCTAAGGTTGAGTTTATGGGGGTTGGAGAGGCCCCCTTTTTTTTTTTTATAGAGACGGTTTTTACGGATTTACTAAGGCTCGATTCACACTAGTGCGGGCCATGCGTTGCGGCTGTGGGAATCACATTGATGCTGCCATTCATTTTGAATGGCACCCCACGCATCTTGCCCGCAGCGCGATCACGGATGCGGGAACCGAAGAGAAACCGTATGGTCAAAAAGACCATGCGGTTTTCCTGCGGCCACATTTTTAAAAAGGTTAATGCACTTTTTTTTTTTTTTTTTCTGTCAAATGAACAGGCTGCTGTCCCCGAGCAAACGCAGGACGCATGGCCCGCACTAGTGTGAAGCGAGCCCAACACTGTAGAGTGCAAAATATGGTGCAACTGTGCATAGAAACCAATCGGCTTCCAGGGTTAAGGCTGGGTTCTCACTGGTACGATACGACAGTCGTACGACTAAATCCGACATATCCCTGCAACTTGAAGTCCGACTTCCATCTGACTTCAATGAACGGGATTCGACTTTGATCCCGACAATACACACACTGTGTGTCTGGTATGAATCTTTAGCTGAAACTCTACACCAAATTTGTAAAAACAAAAAAAAGCGACCCTTATCCGAGCATGCAGCCCAGCAGTACAGGAAAGGGGGTGGGGGACGAGCAAGCCACATGTCCTCAACATAGGGGTGTGGGTAAAACTATCCTGCTGCTCCAGGTGAACCGGCAATGATGGTGTCGGAAATCCAGCTATGCATGGGGTGTATGCCCTGTCATTGCTGCAGAGTACATATGGAGAAAAAAGATTGTACGTCTGCACACCAATATAATGTAGATAAAAGCTTCTTTATTCAAGAAATCATCAATAAAAAAAGTGGTGAGTTCCAATGATATCAATTTTGTTTTTCTCATTTGTAATATATAATGCATATTTTTATTTTTCTTATGTTTCAGTTTTTCAGATTTTTGCTGTTTATATTTATTTCATAGAGGAATAGGTGCACCAGAAATGGTATGCTCTACTTTTCAAGTAGGAACAGCTGATTGATATAATCAGACCTTACCACTTCATCAGTTACACCTGTGCAATCGTGATATTTTGTATATATGTGTGCATGGTGATTGTGTCCAATAAGGTTTTGACAAAGTACGTATTTTCCCCCTGCCAAAATGCCTTGTGCCTATTTTTATTTTTTCAATTAAAGTAGCTTTTATCTGCATTACATGGGTGTGCAGCCATCCAATCTTCTTTCTCCATATGGGGGTGTGGGTTCTTTGGGGCAGAGGGAGCCCTCAACCCCCCCCCCCCCCCTACAATCCCAAAGCACCTTGTCCCCAAGTTGACGAGGACAAGTGTATCTTCCCAACAACCCTGGCCAGTGGTTGTCGGGGTCTGCAGGCGGGGGCTTATCGGAATTTGGAAGCGTCGAGAGAAGATTGGAGGAAGAACAGAGGGAGAAGACAGCTGAGAGAGGAGACCCGGCAGAGTAAAAAAACAATGGAGAGAGGAGAAGAACTGGAGAGGGGAGAATACATCAATGGAGAGAGGAGGAGAACCGGCAGAGGGAAAAGACATCAGTGGAGGAGGGATAAGAGCTGGAGAGGGGAAAAGAAGTTAGAAGAGATGCCGGACCTGCTTTAATAAATTACTTTGTCAAAAACCTGTGTACTGTATTTGTTTTTGACACTTTTTTCTTTTTTAGGTGAATGGGTGGGCGTTCAGGAACGTCTTCAAAACACATGCTCGTTATGATCACAGGATCCAGCCGAGCAGAGTTCGGGATATGGGCGCTGTGATTGGCCCTCCCGATCACATGACTGCTTTGTCCAATCACAGCCGCCACAATGTAAATAGTGTCTCTGTGACCATTCTCTCTCCGCAAGGTCGGTGCGGGGGGGGGGATCTGCAGCTCTGTGACAGCTCTCTGTGTGAGTATGAATTTACACAGAGAGCGGTCAGATTCCTACACAAACAGTACACCAAGCATCATTGTCACTCCTGTCCCCATACACGTCAGTGTCCCCCATCACATCTGAACCAGTCCCCAAAACATCTGTCTCTCCCCCCCCCCATCACATCTGTCACCGTGCACACAACATCTGTGTCCCCATCACATTTTTATGAAAGAAATGTAGCAGTCAAAATTTGTGAAGAAAAATTACTTATTTGCAAAATGTTATAACCGAAATTAAGAAAAATGCATTTTATTTTTCTAAATTTTTGGTCTTTTTTTGTAGCACAACAAATAAAAACCCCAGTGGTGATTAAATACCACTAAAAGAAAGCTCTGTGTGAAAAAAATGATACAAATTTAATTTGGGTACAGTGTTGCATGATCGCGCAATTGTCAAAGTGTGACAGCGCTGAAAGCTAAAAATTGGTCTGGGAAGGAAGTGGGTGAAAGTGCCCACTATTGAAGTGGTTAAACACAGTTAACTATGCCTCAGTCATAAATGGACACAGGAGCGATCAAGGGGCCAGTAAATTGCACATTTTACTGGCCCCTTCCCCCATTCTCCATGCTGAGGGACCAAGGGAGCACATAGGGAGTGTCAGGGGGGGTAGGCACTAGCGACCTGGGGTGGTGGGGTGGCATTTACTAGAACCGATTGGCTGTATATTCCTCCTGTAGCCGCTGAATGTCAATGGGAAGAGAGGAGGAGAAGGTGGCTTTCAGTGACTGCAGGAGGAAAATTCATTCGATCAGTTCTAGTAAATGCTGCCCCTCCACTACTCCTGTCCAGGTGTGATGGGGAGGTTGCACGGCCCCTTTAAAAAATGGGGAGCCTGCAACCAGTCTGGATATTGCATCCGAGTTTCAGGCGGACTGAAACACAGACCCATGATTCAAAACCTGGAATGTCCTAACTGTGAATACAGGACAGGTGGCAATCCTGGGTGCCCGTGGTCCTGTAGGATGTCATCCTATTATTTGGCAGTTATATGACCTTGTGCACAAAATATTGGGACTACACATGCCAAGAATCCCCAAAGTTGTCAACAGATATTGGGGGAGATTTACTAAAACTGGTGCACACAGAATATGATGCAACTGTGCATAGTAACCAGTCAGCTTCTAGGTTTTATAGTCAAAACTGAACAAGCTGAATTTAGAATCGGATTGATTACTATGCAAAGCTTTGGCAGCGTCTGTATGCACCAGTTTTAGTAAATCTCCCCCATTGTGTGTTAAATCCATGCTTAGGGTTATAAATCTATCTTCATGTAAAAAGTAGGGTATGCTTTTTATATTGCAGCATTATGGCTCCAAAAGGCAGCTCTGGCATTCATTCCAATTTTAGGATACTCACAATGATTTTTTTGTAGAGGCTGGGTCAGAGAGATGCTCATTCAATTCCATACTAATTTTGGTATTTAGCAACTGACCTTTTAGGTGTTTATGCATTATGGTGCGCATTGACTTGCATCCACTATCCTCTTTGCCAGTGTGGTTTCTTGCATGCAGACATTATTTTGAAATTTAGATAATCAGAGATTGATACCGCGCTACCACGTAATACGTTTTACGGTTGCTGCTTACACTGAAAAGAGTACCCACACTATACTCCAAACCATACAAATTAAAATGGATGTGAAGCGCAATACACTTATTGGTAATAAATAAGCATAAACTGTACAGTTAAATGAGGCTGTCAGATCATACCACTGTAAGGGATAAAATTTTAAAACTATACCCTGAGTTCAACTGAAAAGTGACCAAGTGCTAGATCACTCTTTATAGTGTATTGACATTACAATACATAAATTTGCTTATACTCATAGTATAAATAAGGTCTTACCACTGTGAGGAAGAGTTAGTGTAGTAGGGTATAGTTTTAACTTTTTATTCCTTACTGTGGTATGATTTATCTGTACAGTTTATGCCTATTTATTTATGAGTATAAGCACATTTATGTATTGTGATGTCAATACACTTTTAAAGAGTGATCTAGCACTTGGTCACTTTTCAGTTGAACTCAGGGTATAGTTTTAAAATTTTATCCCTTACAGTGGTATGATCTGACAGCCTCATTTAACTGTACAGTTTATGCTTATTTATTACCAATAAGTGGATTGCGCTTCACATCCTTTTTAATTTTGTACTATTTTGAAATTGTTTGTTCTCCCTATAAAAATCATCGTGTTGCAGTTTTGTTTTGTCCCAATGTATTGGTTATTTGAACACTAAGTTCCGGTTCACACGGGCGCGGCTTCAAAGTCGCCCGACTCTGTAGCCGCCCCGTACACCACGGCTTGCAAAACTACTTCTATATAGAAGTCAATGCAAGCGGCTCCGAAGTCGCCCCCCAAGTAGTACAGGAACCTTTTTCTAAGTTGGAGCGACTTGAGTATTAGAACGGTTCCATTGTACTGAATGGAGCACGACTTGTCAAGGTGACAAGTCACCTGACAGGTCGCACCAGTGTGAACCGGCACTAACAATTCTACTCCTTTGAAACTGTAAAGGCCCATACACACGGTATTATCGATGGAAAAGTGTCATACGACAGCCTGTTGTGCGATAATCCGACCGTTAGTACGCATCATTCGACAGCCAATTTTCAATTATTGTCCAACAGAAATTGTATGTGAAGACTAGAAAACTTTTGTCTGACAAACACGCATGCTCTGAGTCCAGGAAGTGTTCGGTCGTGTAAACCTGCGTCCGTAATTCACATTCACTTCCTCTTTGTACGCTCGTAACACGTCACTGTGTTTGGCTTTGTCGAACGATAATTTGACTACCGTCAGTACGCTAGACAAAATCACGGACAGCCAATTTTGAAAAAAGTTGGATGTGCGGCCATACGATAATCAGATCGTGTGTACAAGGCTTTAGTTGCTCATAATTCATTTTAAAAACTTAAATATCAAACTGCTGACTGATACTTTATTTTTATAAGCCACAAATAATGTGTTAGTGCATAATATTTATAATGTTAATAAACCATATAGATTAGTATATATTATGTTAATTTAGCTTAAAAAAAAAAACATTTTCTTGCGGTATTTCCGTTATATTGCCTATTGTATGTAGATAATACTTTTAGCGTATATACTATTATGTTTTTGTTCTTGAGTATGTGGTAATTGTGGTATATACTGTATATATGTAATGCCTTCCTATTCCACTGGCCATTTCTTGCAGTTTGTAATTTGAACACCACTGTGCAGAAATTCCACAGCCTTTATATATAAGGGAACCAGATAACAAAATAAAAATATTAAATGTGCACATATGCTATGTACCAGATGATGCTGTTGTGCAATCTTTCCACTGTCTTGCATGTCCTTAGTTACCTTAGGGAGCAAGGTTACACCAGCCAGAACCAGGGAATAATGTGCATCTGGCAGGCTTGTATACAACATGGAATGGCAATAGTGCCCTTAAATTTGAATAGGTTTGTATTATAAGCCATTATTTTGTGGCTAGGTCAAATTCCTTGTTCTAACAACCCATTTGCCTTTTCATTATGTTGTTAAAATACCTTGTGTAAAAGATTACAAAATGATTAGTATTTGTGTGTAATAACTTAAGATGTCAAAGCTGTTGAAAAAGGAGAGCAGACAGCGCATATAAAGCCTCATACACACGGGGCGACGATTGTACGTACGATCGTCGCAAATCGTATGTTGGCTGTTGTATGTAGCCTACTGACTGCACTACACGATCGTACGAGCACAGAAAGAACGTTCAGGTGCATGTAATTAGCATCCGGCCGTTCCTGACTTCTGAGCATGCGTGTTTTGCACAATACAACTTGTTGGACCAACTGCTCTGTACACACGATACAATGGTCGTGTGACCGCTTGTTGGTACGACCAAGTTTTATAGTCTGCTCATACAAGTCATATGTTCAGCTGTTCAAATCGCGCATACGAACGATAGATTACATATACGACGGTCGTTAGGAGGACCTGTTGTATACGACCATCAAACTGTGTGTACAAGGCTTAAGTTTTACAACCAATCTGCTGGTTTACTTATTGGTGGTAAGCTGGAGAGGTGTTCAGGCCATCAACCTGAGTTCTGTTAATGTTTTTAAGAGGCAGGGTAGAGGGGCATAATAATTGCACGCACAGGGCTTGCAATCGTCAAACTTGATATGGCTGCAAAATAAAATATTGTGGTGTACATTTAATAAGTATTGAAAAGCGGTGATAAGACATTTCGGCGCTTATTAACGCGATAAGTCCCTAGTGAGGTGTGATAATTCGGTTAGGAATTAAAAACTCAGAACATCTAATTTCTTCTCTTCACTGAATTCTTGGTGGTAAGTACACACAAAGCATTGGGAATGTACCTTTTTAATGGTGAAAGGCACAAATGGGGCATAATAATTGCACGCACAGGGCTGAATGGTTTAATGTGCCCCCTAGAAGTCTTGGCGATCAAAAGCCGTTTTTTTTTTTTTTTTTTTTGGTGAAACACCAGGACAAGTCGCATAAGTGTGAAAGGGGCCTTAGAGTTTATTTAAGCCTAAGTGGAGACACTGCAGGGAAACTGAGGAGGTGCTGTCCTGGAGTATACACATATCAAGTATCTTTGTCAGCCATCCCAGCATCCCCTCTGACGGAGGATGCTCCAGGGATCCGCTCCCTCCTCAGTGCCCAGGGAAGGCCAGTACTGTTGGGTGTCTTGCTTCCCTGAGGAAGGGGGGGGGGGGTTGTTTCTCCCTCCTTGGTTGGCGCTGTGTGAGGCAGCTTACAGTTTTCGGATTCAGAGGACCGCTGTTCTCACTTCAGGTGGAAGCGGGACTTCCAATGCGCATACCGGCTTCTGGTCTCTTGAACGCTGAGGGGGCAGATCCGGCATCAGCTGGTGCATGGAATATGTGACCCCACACGGCGGCATGAAGAAGCCAGAATCCTTTTTGGGGGGCTCACTTTATGTTGGGACTTCACCAACATAAGTGACCTGGAGTCTGGCACCAGCCATCTCCAGGTAATTTAAGACGGCACCAAATTCAATTTGCATATTGCATTATCATTTTAAAATGTATTGAAATGTCACAAATTAACCATTTAATTCTATGCACTGCAGTGTGTTGCATTGAGTCTGCATTGATCTAGCTCAAAGGACATGATGTGAACCATGGAGAACAACTGTACTAAAAAAAAGAGAGAAAAAGTTGCCTCTTGTAAACATTATGATAAAACTGTTGTGTAGGGGCGTTCTATGATAATATGGTGCTGTCTGTGTGGTTTTATACTTCAAGTATGTGAGACCAATAGTCTATGACCGTTTCTATCAGGATTGTATCTTTCTTCCTACGAATGCCTGTGTGCGTTTCTTCCCCTCTCTTCTCTCCAGGCTTTTCTCCTCACATTGTGGTGGTATTTTCTGGCTGCTTATAGAGAATATTACTGAGACAATTTAGCCACTTAAACAGGCTCACACTTTTCTCCAGCAGTGGTGAAATATCACTGTAATGGAAACAAGTAGCTGTTTTAACATGTTACACAAGTATTGTCAAGAGTTATCACTATCTGGGAATGCATCAAGGGTGCATGCGTGTAGACAGGATTGGCTGCAAAGAGGCCACAGGAGACTAGCAGCACGAAGATGCAACAAAGGTTGAAAAAATTGTCAAAAGTATTTTGTTTTAAAAATGGCAGTAATGCTTATACAGAGTGTTTTAGCAAACTGAAATGTATTCAGTTAGAATATACAGCGAATTTTAAAGAGAAGTCATGTTCGACAGGATAAGCATTCTTCCTAATCTCTTAACCTTCCATCCTTTTTTGCTTTTAGGCCCAGTTACGTGCATTCATTCCAGAGATGCTGAAGTATTCCACGGGTCGAGGTAAACCAGGCTGGGGCAAAGAAAGCTGTAAACCTGTCTGGTGGCCTGATGACATACCTTGGGCTAATGTTCGTAGTGATGTCCGAACCGAAGAACAAAAACAGAGGGTAAAATAGAACTATACTGTATCAAGAATGCAATCTTATTAAATGACATAGTACAACTCTTTATGTGCTTCATGCTTATGCTCTTTCTCTACCGTCGGCTCCCCTACCCACCCAACCCCCTTCCTGCTTTTCGTACAGTACAAGACACAAGCTTGGATATTTGTAGAATTGAAAGGATTAAAGATCCAAGGGTTATCTCATGCGGAAACCAAGTTGATAGATAATAGCAAGTTTATTGAAAAAACAAAACACAATCAAATATTTATTATTAAAAATATGACACTATCACCTATGCAAGAAGTTTAAAAACAAGACAACGTTGTCTAGAGGGGGAAATTAACAAACGAACATTGCAATCATACTGCCCATCCAAACACACTGCTGATGATCACCACTGGTTGCTGCAGTTCAGAATAATTCCAGGGAATGTTGGAAAGTAACGATGATGTTGATCCAATTGTCTGGTGATAGTATATGTGATCCATCCTGCAACACAAAAGTTCCCACTTCAGTGACAACACAGCAGGAACCATGTAGATTGTAGGGGTGGGTGTCCCTGAAGATGGTGAAGGGTGTTGATCCGTAAAGCTGCTATGCTGGACAAGTGATTGTGAAACGAGCTGCGCTGGGATGTGAAATGGTAATACCAGATGAGCAGACAGCACTGGGCTTCAGTCAATACAAACACCGTTCAAATAGCAGATATAAGGCGCCCCATAAGGACAAAGTATCTGGCAGTCTAGATAATGGAATTACACAGGGAAACTGCCTTAGCGGGGAAATAGGGAAGTCATGATTTCTCAGTCAGTGTGGTGATCCCCTTCGGCAGCACATCCTGTTCCACGACAGGAACAGGAATTGGAATACATGACGGTGAAAAAGTTTAACATCCCGACTTTCTATATAATTCCAAATTTACATTAGTCTTTACAAGACCCACCGGGCAGGCCGATGGTCTCTGCCATCAAGGCCCCCCTGGAGAGATTAGGCAAATATGCTGATGCACTAATCAATGACTTGATTAAGGCTCCTCCCTCCTACGTCCAGGATACAAGAGACGTGCTCAAACATTTGGATGGGGTGGTAGTTCCACCCAATGCCCTGCTAGTTGGGATCAACGTGGAATTTATGCAGAGTCATAATTTTTTCCAGTTCCTTGGAGTTCTTTACCAGCAATTGAGGGGGACCTTAATGGAGGCCCCTTGGGCCCCAGCATATGCCTTCCTCCACCTGGGGCTCTGGGAGGAGGAGGTGGTTTATCAGTCCTCGATGTACCTCCGCCACAGTCTTCTGTGGCTGTGGTACATCAATGATGTCCTGATGCTATGAAGTGGCACGGAGGCGGAGCTTAGAGTGTTCCTTGATGAACTGAATTCTAACAACCGGAACATACACTTGACTTTTTAATTCGATGCAAAGACCCTACCATTTCTTGATTTGCAGATTTCTGTCACTGGAAACAGAATAGAAACAAAAACTTACTGTAAGAAGACAGCAGCCAATACATTACTCAAGGCAGATGGCCATCATCCTCCTTCCCTGATCAAAGGGATCCCTTTTGGACAGTTCTTGCGCATTCGTCAGAACTGCTCAACGGTGAATCACTTTCAAACTGAATCCAGGGAAATGTATGGCCGCTTCAGGGAACGGGGTTACTCCCATAGCTCTATCCAGTGAGCTAGGAAACGGGCTAGGGAAAGGTGATCAATCTGTAGTTCTGGATCCATCACCGATACAGGTGAATGGGGAAAAATCAGAATAATACCCCAGTAAGAATGATCACCTGATACGGCTCCCAGTGGAGCCAGGTAAAAGTGATCCTTAATCGCCACTGGCACATGCTGACTAATGCCCCGTACACACGGTTCGATGGTCGTATACAACACGTCGTACTCACGACCGTTGTATGCGAAATCGATCGTATGCGCGATTTGAACAGTCGAACATACGACAGTCATACAAGGGAGTTGTATGAGCAGACTAGAAAACTTGGTCGTACCAACAAGCTCTCATACGACTGTTGTATCTTGTGTACAGAGCAGTTGGTACAACAAAGTTGTATTGTGCAAAACACGCATGCCCAAAGTTAGGAATGGCTGGATGGTAATTACAATCACCTAAACGTTCTTTCCCCGGACGTACGATCGTGTAGTGCAGTCAGTATGCTGCATACAACAGCCAACATACGATTTGACGCGATCGTACGTGCGATCGTCGAACCGTGTGTACGGGGCTTAAGTCGCAACTGATGGGGGGAAATTGTGATCAGTGTGATCATATGACTGGTATATGGTTGTATTTCATGGGACTGGTTTATGGTTGTATTTCATGGGACTTGTATATGTCTGTATTTTGTGGCACAGATATATGCTGTATTTCAGGACACTGGTATATGGCTGTATTGAAAGGGCTCTTAAATGAACCATATACATACAATGAATAAGCACAATTAACTGTTAGACTTTATGAGATGAAGGGAAAAAAAAAATCAACCTAACATATTGGCCCAAAAAATCGGCATCATATATCGGCTAATGGCCGCCCCGATTTCTAAATATCGGCATTGGCCAGAGAAAAACCCATAGGTCTACCTCTACTGATGTGGCAAAGCTTATATTGTAAAAACCAAATGTCAGCTGAGGATCTGGATTGGAAAGCACATTGGCAGTATCAAAAAGGATGACGAACGCCTGTTGATGTTACACTTTCTGGAGGCCCATGGTGGAAACCCTGAAGAACTCAGAGTGAAGGGAATTTATACCTTAAATCTCCCCCTGAGGAGGGGAGATTTTGATACCATACTCAGAGAAAATGTGGATCTCTCCTCTCAATTCCCTTACGCCCACCGGGTTTAACACTGAGTGTAATCTTTCAGACTTTTTGGTTTTGTGCACATCATTTAATAGCTATGTAACGCCAATGCCCCTAAACACCTTTCCTAGTAAACATTACTACAGTGCCTTGTGAAAGTATTCGGCCCCCTTTGAACTTTGCGACCTTTTGCCACATTTCAGACTTCAAACATAAAGATATAAAACTGTAATTTTTTGTGAAGAATCAACAAGTGGGACACAATCATGAAGTGGAACGAAATTTATTGGATATTTCAAAATTTTTTAACAAATAAAAAACTGAAAAATTGGGTGTGCAAAATTATTCAGCCCCCTTAAGTTATTACTTTGTAGCGCCACCTTTTGCTGCGATTACAGCTGTAAGTCGCTTGGGGTATGTCTCTATCAGTTTTGCACATCGAGAGACTGAAATATTTGCCCATTCCTCCTTGTAAAACAGCTCGAGCTCAATGAGGTTGGATGGAGAGCGTTTGTGAACAGCAGTTTTCAGTTCTTTCCACAGATTCTCGATTGGATTCAGGTCTGGACTTTGACTTGGCCATTCTAACACCTGGATATGTTTATTTGTGAACCATTCCATTGTAGATTTTGCTTTGTTTTGGATCATTGTCTTGTTGGAAGACAAATCTCCGTCCCAGTCTCAGGTCTTTTGCAGACTCCATCAGGTTTCCTTCCAGAATGGTCCTGTATTTGGCTCCATCCATCTTCCCATCAATTTTAACCGTGGTTTGTACACCTTCTTCCACGAGACCAGTCTACTTTGGTTTTAGCTTGAAAAACCGTTGTTACGTTTTGCAATACAAACCGCATTTTCGTTGTGTCGAGTAGTGGGACTTGTGTGGTAGGGGTGACAGTTTGTACCACCACCGTCGTAGTACCAAACCCGGACGAAAAGAAGTCGTCCCTGTCCCTTCTACCAATTTTAACTACCCTTCTACCTACCTCGGTTTATGTCCTGGTAAGACCTTCCTTTGGACTACCTCAGACGTTTTCTGGACTCTGACCCTGCCTCTAAACAGAAGGTTGTTCTGTTACTAGGTTTTG
>BLSH010207549.1:705661-736880 GCA_018402905.1 Glandirana rugosa | reverse complement strand
GAAAAAAACTCGACGTCACACGTACTTGGGATTCCTATAACCCCTTTTCGTTTTTCCTTTGGTTTGACTAACCGATTTTACATAAATAAGAAAGAACTTTTTCCGTTAAATCCCTCTATACTAGTGATACATATTTATGCATTCACCAGGTATATCACTAGAAACTCGTTTCAATAAGTAAAATTCCAGTAATGTCTCTTGTCCACCCGTGTGAAATACAGACCTCCTTCTCTATAGATCGGAGGTGTATGTCTTTCCGAAGAAGTGCCATTTTCGACACTTTTACACCTAATCTGTTTCTGTATGTGGAGGCTAGATATCTCTTCCTCCAGACATAAAGTGTGCCCACCTGTTCTCTGTAATGACCTTAAAATGAATAACTTTGCTCAAAGATCACTATATGGACCACTTACGTATTTATACATAGTGATCATATCTCCCTAAATTGCCTTTTTCAAGAAAGAATAAATACATTTTAGCCAATCAGTTTGGTTTCCTTTTTGCTTTTCCCCAATATCCTTAGGGTTCATGCACACTGCAGCTCAAAAAAAGCTGCTTTTACAGGCATTTGAGCTTTTATTTTGGCTTGAAGAAGCTTGTATTTTTTTGGGCTATTTTGCACGTTTTTATTGAGCTCCTTTTGAGCATAATCTTTTTTTCACAAACCCTCCCCTCAGCTAATTTTTTCTATTGTGTGTTTCAAGCCTCTTTTAGGTTTTTACATGCTTTTTGTGCTTTTTCTTGCATTCTCGTCGCACCCTTAGGCATCTCTTCTGCTCGAAAGTTCCTCTCAAAAATGCAAGTTTGATGGGATTTTTTTTTCTGCCTGTAGGAGCATACAATATGCCTGTAAAAGCCAGAAAAGGCCAGAGTGTGCATGGACACATTGGCTAACATGGAGGGGAATTTCCAGGCAGAAAAAAATGAGTTCCAAAAAGCTCAAAAGTCTGTATCAGCAGCTTCTTTGAGCTGTAGTATGCTTGAGCCCTTATGGTGAACTGGTGGCCAAAACTGAACTGCATTTTCTAGATGAGCCTTCCCTCTCTCTGTCCTTGTAAATTTGGTGGTTGTAAGCACAGGTTGCACATTTTATTAGCAACATGCAAAGAACTAGAGAAGAATGCCATCTTGTCTTAACACATGTATATTGCATATTGCCTCTGGAACACTTGCCCCATTTATCTGAAGCAATGCTGCAGCTTAACCATAATCGTACAGTCATCTTTAATGAGCCATGTGCTAATATTGCCATATTATTGGAGCCTATCTGTTGCTGTCTAGAGGGCCATGTTATATACATATTGTCTGTGTGCAAACCGCATCCACATTTCTGAAGACCTTTGGGGCCAAGGCATAGAGTTTGTCAAAGATGGCAGTAGAGCTGTGGCTCCACTTTAGTAATATGCTCTTATGCTATTTATATATCTGCATAATATATATATCTATTCATTCTTCCCAGGTTGGCACAGGTGCTACTGTAGCCACATTGGCAGATGCTTCTGAGCTACCAACTACAGTAACTGTTGCACAAGTTAATTATTCTACAGTCAGTGATGGTGAGGTAAGACATGTACTTTTGTAGATGTACAGAAACATACAACACAAACTTTGGTATTGTAAAAAGTATTCTTGTGAAATGAACACTTTGTGTTTTGATAGATACTGTATGTAAAGATGAATATACTGCAATCAATTTAAGCCTATGAAAAAGAATAGACTAGTGAAATAGTATTCCAAAGTGTTGTTAGTACATATTTGCCAGTCTGTATCTTGTCACTTCTATGCTGATTCTTTTCAAAGAATGAAGCGTTTTTTTTTTGTTTTTTTTTGTTTTTTGTGAGCATATATGTGTTTCTACTGAGAATAAAATATCAACACGTTAATCATATAGCAGAACTATTATGAGCAGTTAAAATACCACTTTACAACATTTACATTATGATCTTTACCCGAAATGTGCACTTGGGTCAGAGAAATTTTGTTTTGCATGTAAACTATAGGGCTGATGTCTAATATGAAATGCTATATGTATTGTGTAGTGAAATGTACAACATTTATTCTGTCAGGTAGAACAAAACTGGGCAACACTTCAAGGTGGAGAGATGACCATTCAGACAACACAAGCATCTGAAGCCACTCAAGCTGTTGCTTCCCTAGCTGAAGCTGCTGTTGCTGCATCACATGACATGGCACAAGGTGCTACAGTCACCATGGCACTAAACAGGTAATTATCCGATTATTCTGCAGTCCATGACTCGACTTGCACTGCTGATGCAGACTTTCTACATGAAAATGGCTGGATATGTGAATGGTTGTTTTTATTTCTTCTGAGTTTGTGTTTAAACATCCTATAGGTCCTGCCAGCCCCTTTTTTCCAGTCGGACACTAGGGTAAGCTGTACATGAAGTTAACTTTTATTTTTTACTGACTTGGAAATATGTATTAAAATGTACAATATGTAAATGAACTATTTTCTCTGCAATGTAGCAAACTTTAAAATCTAGTTCTTTTGAGTAAAAAGTTGTCATGTGCAATGTAAGTTGGCTTCGGATTTTGCAAGGTGATCATTTTAAATTTTATACTTGCATGCTGAATTTTAACTGAGACCGTTTTGAAATTCATGACGTGAACAGATTGCATACATTTACTGCTGATTTCAATTTTTTTTTTTTTTTTTGAGTGTTTGAGCGGTATCTTTTGTGCATATTTTTTTATTTTTATTTTTTTCAACTAAGCAATGTTCATATGTCAAAGACCGTAATGATGGAGTTACTTAAAGCAGTAGGAAACCCAAAAGCAAACATTTATTATATTGCAGCTTAACAATTTTTAGATGTGATGGCTGCATTTCATTTTTGTTTTTAGGTTTTCTTCTATTTTTATCTGTTGATCCAGCCTGCAAGTCTGTTGTTTTCCAAAAGCTCAAGCTCTCCAAAAGAATGTATCAGTTTAAATGGATGAGACAACCCATTTAACACTGGCCGGGATGCTTAAAATCTGCTTTTATTCATGTAAAATCCCAAAAGGAAAAAAACTGTTTACTGTAATTGATTTAAAAGTATTAGCTGGAGATTGGCTTTAATTAGTGTATTTAACCACTTCAGCTCCGGAAGGATTTCCCACATAAGGACCAGAGCACTTTTTGTGATTATGCATTGTGTCCTTTAACTGACAATTGCGTGGTTTTGTGAAGATGTACCCAAACAAAATTGGCATCGTCCGCCCCCCCCCCCGCCCACACACACAAATAGAGCCTTCTTTTGGTGTTATTTGATCACCTCTGCGCTACTTATGATCACTGCTATAAACAAAAAAAGAGCAACAATTTTGAAAAAAAAAATATTTTTTACTTTTTGCTATAATACATAAAAAAAAATTGTATTCATCAGTTTTGGCCTATTTATATTCTTCTACGTATTTTTGATTAATTTAATTAATTTTGAGAATTAGTTTATGGCGTTTTTTACATTTATTTTTTTACTAGTAATGGCGACAATCTGTGATTTTTAGCGGGACTGCGACATTGCGGTGGACATGTCGGACATTTTTTTACACTTTTTTTTTGGGACCAGTGACATTTATATAGGGATCAGATCTAAAAAAAAAAAAAACCCACTGATTACTGTATAAATGTCACTGGCAGGGAAGGGGTTAACCTGCAGGGGGCAACAAAGGGGTTAAATGTGTTCCCTAGATGTGTTCTAACTGTGAGGGGGCTGGGCTGGCAGGGGCATGAGAGATCTAACTGATCCTGAGTACAGGGACCAGTAGATCTCTGTCATGCCGACTGTCAGAACGGGGAGTCGGCGTGTTTACGTTGGCGGGTCCCTGTTCTTCCCGTGTAGTAAGCGATCGCCGGTCGCTGGCGGACATCGAGTCTGCCCGACCCACGGCCACAGTGAGGGAGCACGCTCACCCCCTAGCCGCGCCTGCGCAAATCGCTGTTTATAGACAGCGATTCGCGTTACGCTGCAGCAGTAAATGTATGCGGTCTTTAACCGGTTAAAGTGTTACTAAACCCACAACAGTGAAATCAGTCTGTATATGCAGCATAGCATGCTTGTTATACTCACTGTGGAACTTAAGGGGTTAATCCTCAGCATTGTGTAAAAAAACGCTGTTTAATCCTATATGGATAGATACTTCCCTCCTGCACTGCCAATCTGAGCAAGTCCATATAATACACAGCAGGGTGGTAAAGCTGCACATGCTCTGTTTAGTCTCTTATGCTGGATAGAACATTTCATGTTTAAGTTGAACTGTTCAGGTCACATGCTATTGACATCACACATGTAGGCATGTATACAGGCTTTAGTTGAAATCTCCTCCTACTTGAACACACAGCTATGGACAAACTGTGCAGGTTATCAGTAAACCATGGTATACAGATCATCCCAAAAGGTGTGTGTATATACAGTGGCAGTATTTTAATGTAAAAAGATTTATAAGCTGTGGGGGGCAGATTAACTGTTTTCATGGTACTGACTTTAGTAACACTTAAAATCTGCTAATTCATTTAACACCCTCCCCCCAAACTGATAATGCTGCGGTTTGCTGTGCCTCCTGTGCTCATTCATCCAAAGTGGTGTCTCGCTAATACAGGAGTTGCGTTACTGGCCAGAAAAAGCTAATGCATCCACCACATCTAATGATTGGTAAGCTGCAATAGAAGACATTTTTGGCTTTGGGTTTAATACCACTTTAAAAGAGACATACTGTACATAGACAAATGTAAGATAATACATTTAAAGTCTTCACATAGGTGTTCCATCTGTCCATTTTTCATCCATTTGTTGATGGATGAAAAATGGATAGCAAGGTACTTCTATGGGTGAAGGGATGTAAATTGATAATTATCTGTTCAGTATTATTACATAAACACTTTTTACCTTAATGCAGGGAATGCTTTAACCCCTTCACACTGACTGCCACCTGGCCCTTTAAGCGTTCTAAAAGCCGGGGTTCGGAGGCAAGCATTTGGGTCATGTGACCACTGTGATTGGCAGTCAGTGTCACATGATTGGAAAGCTCCCATTCACAAGTATGCATTGGGAGCTTACCGATCCCCGCCAGTTACTGTGCAGGGAGCGCGCGCTCAGTACAGCAAGTTGTTTATGGAGGGCCACAAATATGCGGCCACTCTACGTTAAGGCCCACCTGCCGAGAGGCCACATATATGCGTACTGTGGGCACCAAGGGGTTAAAGTAAAAAAATGTTTAGGCTTTAGAATCACTTTAATGTGCCACATCATTAATGTTTAGTTACACTCTTAACATAGAGAGGTATTAAAAACAGTTGACGAATTGCCATAATTATGGTAAACTTTTATATAGGGTTAGGGTCTTTGAACAGAACACAGATGATTTATGAAATATGTAGAGTTGTATAAAGTAAAAATGTGTCCCGGTGAAGCGTGTTAACAATAGTAGTAATACAATCTTTTGCCACTGGTGTGATGGTTTTACCTATACTGGACCGATTTAAGTGTACTTCACCATACTTGCCTGTGTCCACAGTTCGTAGTCAAAATGTTATTCTCTGTCAGATTTTTTTTCATTTTTGGATATGTCCCTACAAGGAATATATTGTTTCCAAGACAGGAAACGTGGGAAAACCCCTTTATTGGAGACATTATAGATAACCGTTTTGGTAGACTGGGCAAGTATATTGTAAAACGATTAGTGAGGTTTTTATTGCTATTTGTGTTGAGAGGATTTCCACTCGGGAAACAACTCTGGGACACAACAATAAAAATCTGTCAGAGTTTCTACTTTTCCTCACGTTACGTAAAACTAGTAAATATATTTTGGGGAAGTTCCACTTTTAATGTGGAAGAACACAGATAGGGGTAGGAATAATGGCTGATTGAAGTATTTGGATAATATTGGATTGTGCAACACCTGAATATATATATATATATGACAGGCCATTCTATAATATTGATCACAGTTTTTACCTGTAGAATGTTGAATTGTAGTGAGTAGATTAACCAGAATGCTGTGTGAGATAGTTAGTTTTAGTTTAAAATAAACTAAAATTAACCACTTACCAACCGGAAGGTTTTCCAGCTTTAGGACCAGAGCATTTTTTGCGATTTGGCACTGCGTCGCTTTAACTGACAATTACGCGGTCGTGTGACATTGCACCCAAATAAAATTTGCTTTCTTTTTTCCCACAAATAGAGCTTTCTTTTGGTGGTATTTGATCGCCTCTGCGTCATTTCTGATCGCCGATATAAACAAAAGAAGAGCGACCATTTTGCAAAAAAAACCCCCAAATTTCTTACTTTTTGCTAAAATTCAAATAAAAAAAAAAATATAAAAAAACATTTTTTTTCACCGGTTTTGGCCGATTTATATTCATCATATTTGTGATAAAAAAAAAAATCGCAATTGGTGTTTATTGATTGGTTTGCGCAAAAGTGGCAGCGTTTACGGATGGTGAGAATTAATTTCTGGGGTTTTTATTTATTTTATTTTTTTTATTACTAGTAATGGCGGTGATCTGCGATTTTTAACGGTACTGCGATATTGCAGCGGACATGTCGGACATTTTTGACATTTTTTTGGGACCAATGGCATTTATTCAGCGATCAGAAATTTAAATGTACACTGATTACTGTATAAATGTCATTGGCCGTGAATGGGTTAACCTGGGGGGGGGGGGCTAGGGGTTAAGTGTGTTCCCTGGGTGTGTTCTTACTGTGGGGGGGTTGGGCTACCATGGGCATGAGAGATCTAACTGATCCCAGTGACAGGGATCAGTAGATCTCCCATGCCTGCACTAACAGAGCGGGGAACCGCCGTGTTTACATCGACGGTTCCCCGCTCTTTGCCTGTGGCCGCTCATCGCAGCTCACCGGCGGACATCGGGTCCGCCCGAGCCGTGGGCACACTCCTCAGGAGTGCGGCGGGTGCGCGCATGTGCCCCCAAGTAGCCGTTCGCAGATTGCTGTGTTTTTACGGCGATTCGCGCACAGCAACCCGACTGCCGCCGTGAAAACACGGCAGGCGGTCGGGAAGTGGTTAAAGAAAGGGGTATTTAAAGAAGTTATAAGCCCAACGTGCTATTCCTGCTATGTGCCTGATGAACCATGTACTGAAAAAGTATCCTGTTCAGCCTGCTCTCCTCCAGTGATCAGACTTGTCCTGATGCCCCCTTTCCTGCACAGCCTTTCACTAAGAAGATCAGTATGCTGCAGTTTCTCCTCCCGTAGCTCTTATGTAGTCGAGAACAGAGGGAATTTGATCACTTATAAAAAAAAAAGTAATAAAGGTATTTATAATGATTTTATCTATTTAATTTATACACAAATGGTTTGCTTTTCATTTCTATTTTAAACTGAATGGGTTGTTTTACAAGGTGATAGTTTACAATAACTTTATGCTATAAAAGAATGCCTGCTTCTCTTGCTTGTTTTTTTTTTCACTATAGTGAAGCAGCAGCTCATGCAGTAGCTACCTTAGCAGAAGCCACACTTCAGGGAGGAGGGCAGATCGTTTTGTCAGGAGAAACGGCTGCAGCTGTTGGGGCTTTAACTGGAGTGCAAGATGCCAATGGTAAGAGCAGGCCATCCTGTAGCATTTTATAACTGCTATTGTACAGAACACACATTCCTTTTCATTAGTTAGACAGATTCATGTGCAAGGTATCTCAGGCTGTTTAACAACACTACAGCTTTGTGGGCTCTGGTGCAGTTCTGTAACCACACGCCATCTAGTAGTTTATATTACTTCTATCACCTTTATCCACAGTGTTGTGACTTACACAACACACAACAGTTTGACGTGGAAACAGTGTGGATTCTCAAAGCAATGTCCATTGACAACCCTGAATCCTTTAACAACAATTCTTCACTACTAAGACATGTCAGAATTTTGAGTAATTTCATAAAATAACCTTTTTTGTAATTAAAGATGTTGGCATTTACGAGCTGAATGGTAGTGCCTTTCTAATATTCAGATAAAAAAGCCAAGCTAAATAAATCTGTGCATGGCAAGCCTTCTTTCCCATTTTCTTTATCTATACATCTTTCTCTAAGGCACAATGTCACAGAGACCCTGTGCAAAACCTTAAACAGGATACTTGTATCTCAAACAAATCATTTGAGGGTCTTCGTTATGTCTGCATAAATTATTCTGTATTTCCCTGTAGACTGACACCTCAACAAATTGTCGTATCCATTAAAGTGTATTTTTTTTTTATATCCATGTTAGATGGTCTGGCGGTTGTTACCAAAACAGAAAACATTTATACTTTTTTGTGCAGATTGTAATATAAGCACACAATGGTACGTATAAAGAAGTAGCTGAAGCGATTGACAACAGTGGTCAAAGGGGAATTCTCTTCAAAGTGCATATGTAACTATCCCTACACACTTCATGAGCCATTTAAGGTGCTTGGCCAATTGTGGTGTGTACAAAAGCTATAGGAAGCATAGGCCAGCACTCCACACAATATCCTTACACATTTTGTTCTTAAAATTCATGAGATCTAAGGCACTGCTGCCTCTAAATTCTAGGCTCAAGTAATGGAGTGCTATTTGGTGATATCTGATGATTAGCTGAGCGTTCTGATCACTGGAAGCACATCGGGAATATGTATCAGGAAGCAAAACACTACCTAGGCAGCTACGTGACCCCACACAGAGATACAGTGCTGAACAAGGCAGGATCACAGGTAATGGGGGAGAGATCAGCTATATTTAGACCACATTTTAGTCATTTTACCCTTTATCTGCCTTTTTTTTTTGTTTTGGACACAGTTTCCAGAGTTTTCTGTTTTTCTTTAAAACTACACTTGACCTGTAAATTTAACACTTAAACACCCCCCCCCCCCCCCAATTATTACAAGTAAAGTACTACTAAAGGCTTCTCATTATTAAAAATTTTAATTTTAGTAACCTTTCTGCAATGTGAATCATCAAGCTCTTTATTTTAAACATACAGTACATGACACAGGCTTGATATTCATGGACCCTGGGTTTTAAGCTGGTACCTTCAGATTATTGGGCACATGCAACATGAACATGTTACGCACTAAGTAGAGGTGTAACATGTTCAAAAGGTGAAGTTCTCCTTTAACTAGTTTATTATTTTAACTTTAGATTCGTCAATGAACTCTTCAATGCTTTACTGTCTTTTAATACAACAATAAAAGTAGTGCATCCAGATTGGTGCAACGTTGGTAATACCTTGGGAGCCGTACCTGGACCCCAGGCCATGGAGGCAACCTGTAATGTTGCTTTGGGTGCAGAATCCTGCATGCGCGCTCACCTCAGCAGTCCGTGCAATGTGTGTAGTTAGCAGCAGGGTGCTATACAGGTCCAGGACCGTGTTCAGTCCTTATGCAATCCAGATTCTCCAGACCCCTTCTGTGGGTATACCCACCATGATGGCATGACCCTATATAAGGACCAGTAAAATGATAGAGGTAAGACAGGGTCACCCTGTGTCTCTGATTATTACTTTAGTCCCACAGCAACTGAGACAGAATATCTCTTTAGATTATTTATGTGTATTCTGGTTTGTACGTGTTTAGATGTTAGAAATGTCAGGAAACTGGGAATGTATTTGGAAAGTATTCACATATATACAGTGTAAAATTTTCAAACTTGGCGTTAAAATTCAACCACGCAGAGTTTTTTCACAGGTGGGTGACCAGGTGTTACATCATACCACAGATCATACTTTTTACCTCCACTTCTGCCGAGAGCTCTTTATAAGGTACTGGGGCGCTTCGTCATGCCCTTGTCACAAGCAATTTTCTACATGATGGTCACCATCCGGGTTGCTGTGTACTCCTTTTACGGACACTTTTACCACATTTTTGTACCCTACTCCATGAATACCCCTTAGCAGAATACCCTCACTAATAGCAATGATGGAAACCTGGCGAAAGAGAACCATGGCAAATGCTTTTAAGCAAATATTTGCGCTCTCAAAGACCTGTAAAACACTGACTGCTTAGACTAATGACACCCTTCAAATAGAGAAGGACCTTATTTTAACACTGATCTCTGCATCTGATTCTAGCATTATCTCAGGTAAGGATGGGCTCAAGCGTGTTCCGATCCTAGTCCAAACCCACCTGAGCAATTGCACCAGGAAGCTGTCACTGCACACCGGCAATCATGAGCAGCCTAGTCAGGGTATGTGTTTGTGCAGCTGCAGGCCTGAAAATGTCTATGCCTATGAATGGCGGTGTGCAGTGACGGCTTCCTGGCGGGATTGTTCGGGATGGGACTAGGATCTGAATACGCCTTAGCCGATCCTTAATCTCAGGCATACAACATGCAGCCTACACGACTAACGCAAATTTTTGTGCAACTGTATCACAATTCCTCAGACAACTGATGGCTTTAACCACTTCCAGGCCAAGCCAATTCTGGCACTCCTCTCCTACATGTAAAAATCATCATTTCTCAATCGTTCATTGACGGACGCAGCCTCTATTCTTGACATGTGGGGTTTATGGAGCTTTCACTAGGAGTGGACTAGGCAGAACGAAGTTCAGCTCAAAGCAGACACAGCCCCTCCCAGGGGGCAGTCCTCACTTGGCATAACCCCTCCAGCCCTGCTCAGCAACGCAGTTTTTTTTGCCTAGTGCAAGGAGTATGACCTGGCTCCCTGCTGGTATCTGCGGTTCCCCATTCTTTTTCTATTATTTCTATTTTTCAAGAATTCTGATGAAGAATACAATCGATTAGCTGGCTGGGTGACAGGCTGGATATCCTAGATCCAGGGAGTCTCCCCAGCATGGCCGACTGATGCGAGCCGACCCTTAGCTGTACGCGGGGTCGGCCGCGTCAGGCCTTGTTCCGTGCGAGGCGGCCGATGGGTTAAATGTCCCGCCAGCGCACCTAGGACCGGGCACCCCGTGTCCGTGTCACAGGTGCTGCGTGGCCGGCAGCTCCCCCCATTTGGTGGGGTGGCAGGACTGCTTCGGGTGGCTGCGCCCTTCTAGAGTGGTGAATACTTACCCCCCTCGCAGCGGGTGATGTCCCCCCCCCTTTTTTTCCTAGGTATAGGTGTTCTGCCTATCCTCTGGGGACCCCCCCTGGAGCTGTCGGATGGTGAGCTCGGGGATCCCTCGGACGAAGAGGAGGAGCCCTCGGGCCACCGCGGCTCGTGAACGGGCTCTGGTGGGCTCATTGGTTTCAGTGGTTCGTGAGACGCTGAAGCTGGGCCCAGCTGCGACTCCGGGGGCGCCGTACGCTTTTGGGTAGCATAAGCCGGCCCGGACGCCTAAGGCCTTCCCCTATTTGTCGTACTTTGATCAGTTCGTTTACAAGGAGTGGCGGCGTCCTCGGGTCGTTCGCCATGCCTAAACGTTTTTCTGTGCGTTATCCCTTTGAGGATACCCTGTTGCACAAGTGGAAGTCCCCGCCGGTGGATCCGTCGGTGGCTCGTCTGAACAAAGCGACCACTATTCCGATGAAGGGCTCTCCATCCTTCAAGGACCCGGCCAACAGGAGGACTGAGGTGGTGTCCAAGGCTATGTTCCTGGTTGCAGGGTCGGCTATGCGGCCGACATTGGCGTTTGCGCTGGTGGCACAGGCGCTTACGGAGTGAGCGACTATTGTGCACCAGGCTTTGGTGACTCTCCAGGCCCCTCCGAAACCTGTGCAGATGGGCAGACCAGCTGATCCAGGACCTTAAGTATCTCTGTGATGCGGCCCTCGACATGGCCCCCATGCTGTCCAAACTGTCCATGTTTGCAATCGTTATCAGACGTCTGCTTTTGGTCAGGATACCAGGCGTCAAAGAAGGGCCTGACGGACCTTCCTTTTGAAGGGGGTCGCCTCTATGGGGCTTCGACGAGATCATCAAGGATTACACTGGGGGGGAGAGTACTTTCCTTCCGGAGCCCAGAAGGGGCAAGGAGCCCCTGCGCAGGGCGGGCCCTTCCTTCGCTACTCAAAAGAGGTTTTTTTCGTGCACCACATGCCTCGAACAAGGTCTCTCAGCCCACCAAAGCCCCCGTGGGCGGCCAGAAGCGTCCCTGGCAGCATAAGTCCGAAAAGGCGGAGGAGAAGTCCTCCTCCGCATGATGGGTCTCCCCCACCGCGGTTCGGGTGGGGGGACTGCTCTTGCGATTCGCGGACCGGTGGACTTGCCGCATCTCGGATCTCTGGATGCGCGAGGAGGTTTCGTCCGGATACAAGATAGAGTTCCGTACCCAGCCTCCGGACACGTTCTTTGCCTCCAGTCTGAGGCTTCCCCCGGAACGACGGCAGGCCCTGTTCGGGGCCGTGCACGTCTTGCTCCATCAGGGGGTGATTGTCCCAGTCCCCTCTGCGGAACGTTTCCGCTTTTTTTTTTATTCCAATCTTTTCATAGTTCCGAAAAAAGATGGGGTCAGGCCTGTCCTGGTCCCGAAGGCCCTCAACTTCTTTGTGAGGGCACGGAAATTCAGAATGGAATCTGTCCGCTCTGTGGTGGCGGTGCTTCGTCAGGGGGACTTCTTAGCCTCCCTGGATATCAAGGACGCATATCTACATGTGCCCATATGCGTGCACCACCAGCGCTTCCTGCGCTTTGCGGTGGGGGATCTCCACTACCAGTTTGTGGCCCTCCCATTTGGTCTGGCCTCAGCCCCACGGGTCTTCACCAAGCCCCAGTACTGGTTCTGCCGCGGCAGAGGGGCATAGCAGTAGTGGCGTACCTCGACGACCTCCTCCTGCGTGCAGAGTCGGCTTCAGTCCTGACAGACAGTGTGGACATCACCCTCGGTTTCCTGCGGGACTTTGGCTGGGTGATCAACCTTCCGAAGTCGGTGCTGACTCCGTCACGTCGGTTGGAATACCCGGGCTTGGTCCTGGACACAGAGTGGGAGAAAGTGTTTCTCCCTGCCGCCAAGGTCTTAACGCTCCAGGGGGCGGTGCGGGCCCTGCTGTCCCAGCGGAGGTCCTCTCTCAGATTTTGCATGCGGGTGTTGGGGCTGATGGTCTCCTCCTTTGAGGCGGTGCCTTATGCCCAGAGTCGCACCCAGCTCCTGCAGCTGGCAATCCTGCTGCGGTGGGACAAGTCTCCGCTGTCCCTGGATCGGGTGATCAGTTTGGATCACCGGACTCGAGTTTCCCTCACCTGGTGGCTACGGGCTCCGGCCTTGGAGCTGGGGAAGTCGTTTCTTCCCGTGGAATGAACGGTGATCACGATGGATGCCAGCCTATACAGATGGGGAGGCTGTCGACCCAGGGCCGTTGGTCTCTTGAAGAATCCCGTGCAGACATTCTGGAACTGTTCGCGGAGGTTGCACGGGCGCCCTGTTCGGGTCCGGTCGGACAACGCCACGGCTGTGGCTTACGTGAACCATCAGGGTGGAAGGAGAAGTGCGGCAGCAGCGTCGGAAGTGGGCAGAGCTCCACATGCCAGCAATCTCCGCCGTTCACATCCCGGGCGTCGAGAATTGGCAGGCAGACTATCTCAGTTGCGAGAGGCTGGATCAAGGAGAGTGGTCCCTGCATCCGGAGGTGTTCCGCCAGATTTGTCAAAAGTGGGGCACGGCAGACGTGGACCTACTGGCGTCCCGGCTCAATCGGAAGGTGCAGGCCTTCGTGAGCTGAACAACGGATCCGCTGGCAGACGCGGCGGATGCCCTTGTGGCTCCGTGGTCTCGGTACCGGCTGCTCTATGCCTTCCCTCCACTTCCGTTACTCCCACGCCTGCTGCGCAGGATAGAGGCGGAATGGATCCCAACCATTCTGGTAGCGCCAGATTGGCCTTGGCGTCCTTGGTACACTGACGTTGTGCGGATGGTGGTCGATGTTCCCTGGCGGCTCCTGCTTCGCGAGGACCTGCTCTCACAGGGACCCATCTTGCACCCTGCTTTACCCTCGCTGGCTTTAACGGCCTGGCTATTGAGTCCCAGGTGTTAAAGATAGGGGATTGTCTGAGTCTGTCATTGCCACTATGCTCAAGGCATGTAAGGCCACTTCGCAGAAGATCTATCACCGCACCTGGAAGGCTTACATTGCCTGGTGCGAGGCGGGTGGTTGGAACCCCCGTTCTTTCTCAGTTGCTAGGGTACTGGCCTTCCTTCAGCAAGGCCTAGATCATAAGTTAGCGTTGAGCACGCTTAAGGGGCAGATTTCTGCCCTGGCGATTCTTTTTCAGCGTCCCTTGGCAACGCATTCCCTGATCCGTACATTTGTCCAGGGGGATGGTCATGTCTCCCCCCAGGTACGGTCGCCTTGGGACCTTAATCTGGTCCTCCTCTGTGCTAAAGAAGCCGCCTTTTGAAAATATCAGGGAAATTTCCCTGCAACTGCTCTCGCAGAAAGTGGCCTTTCTGGTGGCGATAACATCCGCTAAGTGGGTGTCTGAGCTGGCGGCTCTGTCCTGTAGGTCCCCGTTCTTGGTCCTACATAGGGACAAGGCGGTTTTGCGCCCTTCTCCCTCCTTCTTACCGAAGGTGGTCTCTTCTGTTTCACATCAATGAGGACATTGTCTTCCCTTCGCTGTGTCCGCGCCCGTCTCATCCTTCGCTGTGTCCGCGCCCGTCTCAATTTTTGGAGATTGCCTTGCATTCCCTGGATATGGTTAGGGCTTTGCGGGTGTATCTGGCAGCCACGGCCTCGTTCCGGAGGTCCGTTGTGCTTTTTGTTGCGGTGGATGGCCCGCGCAAGGGGATGGCGACCTCGTCGGCCACCATTTCCCGCTGGATATGGCAGACGGTGACCCATGCGTTCACTGTTCGGGGCCAGGAGCCCCCCTTCCCAGTTACGGCTCACTCTACCAGGGCTATTAGTACTTCTCAGGTGTGCAAGGCAACCACTTGGACCTCGGTGCACACTTTTTCCAAGTTTTACAAAGTTGATGTTGCAGCGTCTTCTGATGCTGCTTTTGGCCACAAAGTTTTGCAGGCAGCGGTGTGAGGCGCGTCTGGCACCTCCCGGAGAACTCTTTTGTTGGGTACTGGAATAGAGGCTGTGTCCGTCAATGACCTCCGAGAAAAGGATTTTACGGTAAGTCAAAAAATCCTATTTTTTTTGCTAGAAAATTACTCACAACCCCCTAAGCATGTTTTTTTTAGCAGAAACCCTAGGGAATAAAATGGCAGTCGTTGCAATTTTTTTATGCCACACAGTATTTTTGCAGTAATTTTTCAAACAACTTTTTTTTTTTTTTTTCCTGGAAAAACTTTCATGAATTTAAAAAAAACACTAAAGTTAGCCCAATTTTTGTGTTTTATAGTGTGAAAGAGGATGTTACGCCAAGTAAATAGATACCGAACATAATGTTTTAATTTTATTTTATTTTTACGCTTTTCTCTTTTTTAAATTTTCTTTTGTTTTTTGATCATTTTTATTCCTATTTCAAGGAATGTAAACATCCCTTGTAATAGGAATAGGGCAAGACAAGGTCCTCTTTACAGAGAGATCTGGGGTCTATAAGTGCCCATATCTCTCCTCTATGCTGGAAAGCCTGAGATCAAGAAAAAAAAAAAAAAGACCTTAAGCCTTCCAGCTAAAAAAAAAAAAAGACAGTATTTACATCTGCCGGCGCCGCAAGTGATGTCATTACTTCGCTCGCGGCCTCCAAAGTTCATAGAGATGGCCAGAGACCATCTGGTGCTCGAACAGCTCTATGATAAATGGCCACCGCTGGCTGATTCATTCTCTGGCTCGCGATCGCACATGTGAGACGGTAGAAGGACCGGAGGGTGGGAGGTGCATCATTCAGATTTAACCACTTACTGTCCAGGATGTCATCTGAGGTCCACCTAAGGAGAAGTGGTTAATATAGCCATCTCTATCCATGGCTTAAAAGCACCAGGCTCCTTCCCTACACCCACCATCTCTTCCTGAGTCAGGGCCTGATATGCCTGCTCGAGAAGAGGTAGGCTAGAGGAGAATGAGGCGGCCGTAGAAGATTTTCCACCCCCAGGCTCCTATACCCCTGTTGTTCCAGCTTCAAGTAATATGCTTTTCAATTTGGTGCAAGACTTGGAACACAAAATCCACCAACTCTACCACAAATCCACCTTCCCAATGAAGGGGCACCCTCACTCCTAAGAGTTGGGGGATGTCTATTTCAATTTGCATCTTTCTGGATGACGGACATCCCAGACCTGTGGGCTCAAAGGGATACCAAATAAAGCTCTAACTTCCTACCCCTCACCCCTCTCAAACCAACCAAAGTCTGCTCATTGACAATTAGATTTGCAGAACGCCTTGAAATATGTCTTATTAATGTTGTAGTCCTTCCAGTATCTCTGGTTTTCATCCCATTCTGCACCTAAAATCCCTTAACGAGTACCTTCTGGTGCGAAAGGTTTGTATGGCATCTACACGGTCAATTGTTGCCTCTCTGGCGAGAGGAATATATATCTGGCATCTCAAGACATCATCCCATGACACCCAATTCCATTCAAGGCCTCTCCCACACATCTTTTTGGCATGGAACAAACATTACAAAAAAGAAAAAAAATGATGCGCTTGGCCGAAAGTTTTGAACTGCTGCAACACAATTGTCTGAATGCTAGACTGCTGAAAACGTGTTTTCCACATTTATATTGGACTGTGTTTATATATTTATATCACATGAGTTGATTTAATGGACTTTGGTTCTGATCACCCATTGATGCATATGATTTAATATCACATGCTTGTAATTATTATTTGCACTGCTTGTATATACGCCATGTTTATGGTGGTAATTAGTGATTCACTTAGTAATTATTATATTGTCCAATCAGTTACTTAAAGGAACAGCGAAAGCAGGGATCTTGAAGGGGATTCTTCTGTCTGTTGAGCCTTCTTGTTTTATCCCGTGGCCCTATTGCTGCTGTTTAGCTGTATTGTTGCCCCCCCACCCTTGTTAAGGGATGTCCCATAGTCTAAGAATTCCCTCCGGTGTCCTGTACTGTGCAGTTTAGATGAGTGGAATTTTGACATACCTTTTAAATTTCATATCTTGCAGGACATAGGTTCTCTCTCTCCTCTCTCCTCCCTCTCCTCTCTCTCTCTCTCTCTCTCACACACACACAAAACTTCGGCCTCACGCTGGTTGGGTTATAATGGGACACTAGGGGAAAGCATTCGCCAGTATCCAATCACCTGAAGGTGGCGGCACACTGTCTAAGAATCCTCTTTTGTGTCTTGTACTGTACTGTAAGATATGAAATTTACGTACATCAAAATTCCTTTTTTTTTTTTTTTAAATCGTCTATTGAGGGGCACAGAAATTATCTGAATTCTTACTGTCCAGTTGTACTGCTGCCTAATTTTTCTTCTGGGGGTCGGTATAACCTGACTGTTTAGCAATTGGTGTCCCTCAATGATTTTTACTGTAAATACAAAAATCCTAATTTTTTTTCAGCCTGTCACATGACCATTTTGATAAAAGAATGCAATATTTCTGCAGACAGGAAGTTAAACATAAGTTTCTTGATCCAAGTTCAGAGCATTCAGAACACCCTTTTTTGTCATATATGTGAAATTCATAAGATACAATTGTTGCTATTCTGATGCATTAACCTTGGGATCTGTAATCAAATCAAAGCACTAGTAAAAGCATCTACCAGCATGAAGATGAAAGCATTGTGTCAAAACAAATTATGTAAATGTTTTGTTTATACTGCTGCGTTTTGTCTAACGAACAACTAGATCAGCTCTGCTAATGATTTGTCCTTCTCTGCCCATCAACCCACACTAAATATAGTTCACAAAGCAGATCAGCGCACAGCACTCTGCTGTCTGTGTGTGATGTCACATAAAATGGAAACAAGGGCTAGAATAAAGTCAGCATATTACAAGGCATGTATCTGGGCTGTGCTAGGTGTGGCTCTGAATGAACCTAGCAGGACCATTAGCTGAGTAGCTTTTTTTATGATGGCATAAGGTAACCGAACCACCCAGTTTATGGATGAAGCATTCTTCTTTTTATGCTGTTCGCAATTTGTATTTGTGGTCTTTACTAACACTGGGCGTTACTGAGGTGAGAGCAAATAGCTCTAAGCGTGAAACCGTCGGTTTAGTTTTTCTCTCTCTCTTTATCTATCGCAGGGATTTGCAATTAGCGGACCTCCAGCTGTTGAAAAACTACAACTCCCATCATGCCTCTGCCTCTGGGTGTCATGCTTGTGGCTGTCAGTCTTGCTATTTTCATGGAACTTGCAGCTCTGCAACAGCTGGAGGTCCGCTAATTGCATATCCCTGATTCTATCTCTTTGTTGAGGTGTGGTCCACTTTAAATGTAACGCTCTTTACATTTATTGTTTTGGCTTTTAGCATTAAGCCAATGTCTGAACAGGCAGTCAGATGTAAGAATGCTGCTCTGGTTGCCTTGGCCCAGTATACAAACTGATCAGAAGAGGGCACTCTAAAAGAGCAGCTTGCTTCAGCTGAGTAGGAAAGATGGTTTTCATATCTTTCGTTAGTATTTTATTTTTCAAAAAATGACAGCAAGGCCACTGGCATTCAAGTGAACCTGGCACAGCGGGTACACACATTCGTTTTCAAATCAGTTTCTGTATTCACATGGAGCCATGCCCCTCTTTTTTAAATTGGTGAGTGCTGGAACCTTTAGGCTTTGGTGTTTGTTTGACAGTAGAATGACAAGGGTATGGACCTTAGTGCTGGGGGGAGATGGAATGTTGTCAACTTGCCCTGGATTTCAAGTAGTCCTGCAAGGGCACAGTTTAAGTGATCACAAGCATAGTGTGTTACAGATACTCTGTCCTGTAGCTTAGCTTTTCTGTTTAAGTGAACAAAGAATTTGGAGTGTTGTTTCTTTTACTTTATTCTAATGTTTAATAGGTGTTTTGGTCATCATGTCTGATAATAGCAAAAATGGCTTTTATTAAACAGCATTATACCAATGTACTGATTCTTAAAGCAACGTTCCAGCATCATATTTGATTTCATTCTTGTACATGTATGGAATATATGCAGCTAGTTTGTAGTGATGATATCATCATAATTTGTTTTTGATATGGATTGCAAACCTTAGACTGATGCACATCTGTTTTGTAATGTGAGGGCCATTTTCATTGTTTCATAAAAATGTTGCTTTTAGGTATCTCACTGCTTTCATGGGTTAATTGCAGCCTTGGTATTCTCCAGAACAAACTTTGCTAGTACTAGATTTTTATGTCCTTGTCAAATGCCTTTCTAAACTCCTCAAATATTTCAGATATCATGCAACACTTTTGACAGGTGGCTTTGAAATCTACACCTTTATAAGTCACAGGGGATTTCATATTACCAGCTGTCGATGTTATTTGTATTAGTGTTACACGATTTTATATATAATATATATACACACACACATACACACACAGTATCTCACAAAAGTAAATATACCCCTCACATTTTTACATTTTTGTAAATATTTTATTATATCCTTTCATGTGACAACACTGAAGAAATGACACTTTGCTACAATGTAAGTTAGTGAGTGTAAATTTGCTGTCCCCTCAAAATAGCTCAACACACAGCCATTAATGTCTAAACCACTGGCAACAAAAGTGAGTACACCCCTAAGTGGAAATGTCCAAATTGGGTCCAATTAGCCATTTTCCCTCCCCGGTGTCATGTGACTCGTTAGTATTACAAGGTCTCAGGTGTGAATGAGGAGCGGGTGTGTTAAATTCTGTGTTATCGCTAAAACTCTTACTGGTCACTGGAAGTTCAACATGGCACCTTATGGCAAAGAACTCTGAGGACCTTGAAAAAAAAGAATTGTTGCTTCACATAAAGATGGCCAAGGCTATAAGATGATTGTCAGGACCCTGAAACTGAGCTGCAGCACGGTGGCCAAGACCATACAGCGGTTTAACAGGACAGGTTCCACTCAGAACAGGCCATTGTTGACCAAAGAAGTTGAGTGTACATGCTCAGTGTCCTATCCAGAGGTTGTCTTTGGGAAATAGGCATATAAGTGCTGCCAGCATTACTGCAGAGGTTGAAGGGGTGGGGGGGTCAGCCTGTCGATGCTCAGACCATACGCGACACACTGCATCAAATTTGCCTGCATGGCTGTCGTCCCTGAAGGAAGCCTCTTCTAAAAATGATGCACAAGAAAGCCCGCGAACCATTTGCTGAAGACAAGCCAACTAAGGACCTGGATTACTGGAACAATGTCCTGTGGTCTGATGAGACCAAGATACAATTATTTGGCTCAGATGGTGTCAAGCATGTGTGGCGGCAACCAGGTGAAGAGTACAAGAACAAGTGTGTCTTGCCTACAGTCAAGTATGGTGGTGGGAATGTCATGGTCTGGGGCTGCATGAGTGCTGCCAACTCTGGGGAACTACAGTTCATTGAGGGAACCATGAATGCCAACATGTACTGTGACATACTGAAGTAGAGCATGATCCCCTCTCTTCGGAGACTGGGCTGCAGAGCAGTATTCCAACATAATGACCCCACACACCTCCAAGATGACCACTGCATTGCTAAAGAAGCTAAACCCTATTGAGCATATGTGGGGCATCTCAAACGGAAGGTGGAGGAGCGCAAGGTCTTTAACATCCACCAGCTTTGTGACGTCGTCGTTAAGGAGTGGAAGTGGACTCCAGTGGCAACCTGTGAAGCTCTGGTGAACTCCATGCCCAAGAGGGTTAAGGCAGTGCTGGAAAATAAGGGTGGCCACACAAAATATTGACACTTTGGGCCCAATTTGGACATTTTCACTTAGGGGTGTACTCACTTTTGTTGCCAGTGATTTAGACATTAATGGCTGTGTGTTCAGTTATTTTGAAGGGACAGCAAATTTACACTGTTATACAAGCTGTACACTCACTACTTTACATCGTAGCAAAGTGTAATTTCTTCAGTGTTGTCACATGAAAAGATGATATAAAATATTTACAAAAATGTGAGGGGTGTACTCACTTTCGTGAGATACTGTGTATACATATATAATATACAGTTCAAGGGCCTTACATTCGAGTAGGGTGAATAATTTCTAAAAAAAAACAAATAGATTTTAAAGGGAATTAGCAGGAAGAGGCTATTAACGAACAACCCCTTATAGACCCAAAATAAGCCAACTTAGCCTGCACGGACAACCTGATTTTGAGAAAAATCTGTAAAATTGACAATACCCTTCCTCAGACATGGGGACATATGTCTGTAAGCAATTAATAGATAGCAGCTATCATAGAGGAAAAGTAATATGATATGAAAGGGAAGTTGGCAGTGATCCCAGAGTATTGTTCCCCTACCATACAAAATCATGCACAGTAAAATAATTCTTTCTGCTCAGGCAAAGAAGATCTGCGACATTAAGGTTTTTTTCTGGCAAGATTTATTTTTGTTGCACATAAGGCACTCCTTTCCATTTTCATCTACAATGAAAGAAATTGCTGTATTTGCTTCTGAAATGAGAGACAGCAAAGAATATTAGAACTATATACCCAATCACATCTGGTTTCCTACCTGCAGTTAGGGCTATAGTGTCATCTAAGTCCTTTAGACATTGGATGATCTGATTTCTGTCTGATGCTGTTCAATGACACTGGTCTTGTCCCTCTCCCAACTTGAGATTGGACAGTAAAAGAAGAAACTGACTGACAAGCTAATCTCTGGCAGCCTATTCTCTCCTCCTGACAACATGTTCCTTGTTGACACATAAGCACAGTAGCAAAATAAATACCAGTAATATTAATGAATACAAACCTGCGTTATATTTGTTTTTTTTTTTATATCTGCCTGGAGTTCAGCTTGAGGCTCCATTCACACTTCACGTCCACACTTTTTTTTTTTTTTGCATGTTTTTGCGAATAGCGTATTGGCGCCCTATTAGAGATGTTCAGTCTTTGTTACTGTTGTAGGGCAGGGGTTTATTACATGATAAACACATTGTTGGAGGAAGTGGATAGAAAATAACATGGGTACCTTTTTTTGAACTGGTATATAGTATTGGACCTAAACTATGAAGATAATAAATACTAAGGTTTAAGTGTATATTTGCAGCATCTTCCCCACCTGTCATCTTCTATGGTGTGAGAGATTTGTATATTACCTTGTGATATCTCAGCAGGAAGCCAAAAAGTAACTTTTTCTTGTATATTGAGGGGCACAGTGTCTTTCTTCTTTAGGTTATACTGCCTCCTACAGAAAGATTGTGCACTTTCCAGACCCGGTCTAGTAAAAAGTTACTTTCGGAGCTCTTTCGAGGGCCAGAGCCATTGAGATAGATTTAGTGCTTGCTGTGTCATCTGATGAGTACTTCTGTGGGTAAGTCGAATGAGTTGACCACTAGGTGTTCCACTTACCGCCATGGAAGGTGTTAATGCGATTTCTAAAGAGCGATTTTTAAAAAAAACAAATATGTTATACTTGCCTGCTCTCTTCAGTAGTTTTGTACAGAGCAGCCTCGATTCTCCTCTTCTGATGTCCCCCACTGGCACTCCTTCCTGGCTCCTCCCCGGAGTGCCCACCAAAGCAAGCCAATTGCTTTGGGGGCACTCGTGCGTGCTCATTCCTGAGCCGGCTCTTCTGATCAACAGTCTGAAGCTTCAAGTGATTTGGCTGGGCCTGTAGCGTGGTCACTGGATTAGAGGGTCATCTAATCCAGGAAAACGCCTTGTCCAGCATTTACATTCTAGGTGTGGACAGTTGGCAGGCAAACTTCCTCAGCCAGCAATGTATTGACCCAGGACAGTCCTCCCTACTACCAGAGATGTGGATCTCAATGTTTAACAAACTGAGCTGGTTTGTTGCCAGGTGCAGGGATTCTCTAGCAGAAGCAGTGGATGCTCTGGTAGCACTGTGGGATCAGTATACCATGTAACTTCTGTCTCAACTGCTTCATAGAAACAAGATGGAGGGCATTCAGGTGATGCTAATAACACCTGACTGGCCCAGGACTCTGATATAAGACTCCTTTTGGGCACTCTATAGACTCTTTCATGTTTTCTGGTCGTTCAGTCTCAAGGACCAATTTACCATCCTCCTTAATTATCACTGGCTTGAATGGCATAGTTTAGAGAGATAGAGGCCTCTCTTAATTGACTATTTCCGTGCTTCTAAAAAGTACGTGGAAGGCATACTTCACTTGGTGTGAGGCACAAGGCTTCTTCCTCGGGAGATTCTCTGTGAGTTGAATCCTGTTCCTCCTAAAGTTGGGGCGTGGATCAGCATTTGGCTCTTAGCACTATTAAGGGTCAGGTCCCTGCTGTTACTATCTTATTTCAGAGACCAAGACCCTTGTTCAGGGATTCTCCCATGTGGCTTCCGCTGCTCATTCCCATGTAACTCCAAAGGATCTGAATCTGGTTTTCTCTGCACTTCAAAGAACACCTTTTCAATAGTTCGCTTCTCTCTCTTTGAGTTGTTAGTAGGCGTTGTAAGAGAAAGCACCTGGCCGGGTCCTCACTACCTCCCCTCCACCCTCTTCCCCCTCCATTCTCTCATGTTCATCTTTCCTCCTCTTAGTCCTTGTCACTATTGCACCCTAAATCTCACAATGTTGTCCATTGAAATCATATGCTCTCCCAACCACGCAAACTGTATAGGCAATGAGGGTTGTTTCTTTTTGTCAGTTGTCTGTTTTTTGCCCCCCCCCCTCACATGTTTGATATTTGAGACCAGTTTGCCAAAAATATGACTGGATACTTTGTGTGACAGTTTATTCAATCACATTGTACCTTGCCTCCTTATTGCCTTGCTGTCACTTTTACCACTCTGTCTTTGTAGAACTGTATTAGTTTATTAAAACTTCAATAAAACTCTTGTAAAAAAAAAGAATGCCTTTTGAACTTTTCAGAGATATTTCCTTTTCCACTCTTACCGGCAACATGATGCTTCTTGTAGCAATTATCTATGGGAGGTGAGTGTCTGAGCACAAGGTGGTTTTGAGTCCAGAACTTCCTTCCTACTTAATGTATTTTCGGCCTTCCACCTCAATCTGGACATTGTTCCTTCATCAACAAAATACAGCTAAAATGTTTTTATTCAGTTGAGCGATACCAATGTTGTGATTAACGTCAAGGGTATGTAAGCTAGTCCATCCAACTTGAAGCATGAATACAGAAAAATGGTCTGAGAAGTCTTATGTACAGAAATGCACAAAAACATTCACTTTGTATTGTAAAACTTTAATATATCACATCACAACCCCACTAAGAATAATAAAATAAATCAGGTTGTCAAAACTAGCCATCATTTATTCCTCCACACTGAAGGGGAAGCTCCACTTGTCTGCCTTTACTCCCCACCTCGCCTTGACAGAGTGACGAACTCGGTCAGAAGTTAAACCCCCCCCTTCTCCTCCTTTCCCCGCAGCCGGCCCATTCACAGAGCACATGTGCAGTAGGGAACGGGCTGTGAGGCTGCAAGGCTTCACTCTCGGTTTCCCTTAGTAGAGATGGCGGCGGCAGCACCCGATAGCCGATTGAAGAATGGACCCAGGTGAGGACACCACTGGATTCCTGGACAGGTATGTGTCTTAATATTAAAAGTCTACAGCTACAGTATTTGTAGCAGCTGACTTTTAATTTTGTCATAAAGAGCCTGGAGCTCCTCTTTAACTGCTTCCCGACCGCGCGCCGTGTTTTCACGGCGGCAGTCGGGGAGCTGGGCGCGAATCGCCGTAAATATACGGCGATTTGCATTTTGGCCACCAGGGGGCGCGCGCGCACCCGCCGCACTCCTGAGGAGTGTGCCCGCGGCTCGGGCGGACCCGATGTCCGCCGGCGAGCCGCAATGAGCGGCTACAGGGAAAAGGGGAACCGCCGATGTAAACACGGCGGTTCTCCGCCCTGTCAGTGGGGCATGAGAGATCTACTGATCCCTGTCACTGGGATCAGTTAGATCTCTCATGCCCATGTTAGCCCAACCCCCCCACAGTAAGAACACACCCAGGGAACACAGTTAACCCCTAGCTCCCCCCCCCCCCCAGGTTAACCCCTTCACTGCCAATGACATTTATACAGTAATCAGTGGACATTTAAATTTCTGATCGCTGAATAAATGTCATTGGTCCCAAAAAAGTGTCAAAAATGTCTGACATGTCCGCCCCAATATCGCAGTACCGCTAAAAATCGCAGATCGCCGCCATTACTAGTAAAAAATAAAAAAAAAATAAAAACCCCAGAAATGAATTCTCATCATCCGTAAACGCGGCCACTTTTGCGCAAACCAATCAATAAACGCCGATGGCGATTTTTTTTTATCGCAAATATGAGGAAGAATATAAATCGGCCAAAAACGGTGAAAAAAAATGTTTTTTTATATTTTTTTTTTGGATTTGAATTTTAGCAAAAAGTAAGAAATTTGGGTGTTTTTGCAAAATGGTCGCTATTCTTTTGTTTATAGCGGCGATCAGAAATGACGCAGAGGCGATCAAATACCACCAAAAGAAAGCTCTATTTGTGGGAAAAAAAGGACGCAAATTTTGTTTGGGTACAACGTCGCACGACCACGCAATTGTCAGTTAAAGCGACGCAGTGCCGAATCACAAAAAGTGCTCTGGTCCTAAAGCTGCAAAACCTTCCTGGGCTGAAGTGGTTAAGCACACTGGGGGAGATGTGCTAAAACTGGTGCACACAAAATGTGGTGCAGCTGTGCATTATAACCAGTTTCTAACTTCAGTTAAGCTTTGACAATACAACCTAGGAGCTGCACCAGATTCTTTGTGCACCACATTTTGTAGTAAATCACCACACACACAAACAAGGTGTGAATAACACCTGAGAAATTGATATGAATTGCAGAACTGTAAGTAATATATGTTTATTGACAGTAGCTACAAAAAGTGAAGCCATGTTAAATACTGTTCAGAAGTGGTAGGAGCTGATCAGCCAAACATCATTTCTTTCATCTTGGCATGATCCAGATTGATTTCTCACCATGAGGAACTTTTCACACAATGGTAGGGCTATTGAACTGTGAGTACCTGGGCGGTGAGACATATACTCTTGGGGAAGCAGTCCATATTGGACTGCATTTAGACCACTGAGCCCAGCCAGTTAGTGATTTTATGTGCATTAATCTTATCCTTGGATCATGTCTTTCTGTATTGTTTCATTGTTTTTTCATTCATCTGTCTGACTCCAGTTCGCCAGAAGGAGCTTTCCCCTCATTGCTTGCATGTGGTTTGGACTGAGAGTGTTTTTCTTGGCTATTGTTAACCTTCAGAAAGATTGCTTTCCCTTTGTCATCCCAGATGGTACCTGTAAAGGTGCACCAGCTTCTCTTTCCACCATTTCTCAGTGGCTTTATTAGATCTGCGAGGGCCTTTTGGGCTTTTCGGTATCCGACTACTGCCTTCTTGTCTTCTGTTCACATGTCCCAAGTTCTACCAGGTGAATGTTCAGGTCTGTTAAAATTCCAGCTTTGGGCATAAGGTCCCTTAATCCCTTAGGCAGCTCTTTGAGCTGCAGACAGTCCCCAGTTTTCATTTGTTTTCGTGAGCCTGTTAACAGTTTATGCTAAGTTGCCCATCCTCCACTTGGACAGCTTTGGACATCCCAAAGGTGAAAAACTTACCGTGTTACTTAATGGACAATAGGATAGGATTTTTTTTTATCATTCATTGATGGACACAGGAAGCCATGCACTGTCAGTATGCCACCTACAGGAGGGAGTGGACATTGGCAAACAAAAAAAATCTGTGGACCAGCTTAGAGTGACCCCCCTCTTCTACCCACCATGCTTCATTTTTTTTGCAGATGTCTGCTGGTCAACGTTTTCTAGTGTCCCTGACCTTCACCCTCTCCCTCAGAGCAGTTTATGTCCCTTGGGGCATGTAGGAATGCTAACAGTACCTGGTACCCATCAGTTTCACCATTCACTTCCTTCTCTCGAAGGATCCTCTGGTCTGCTCTTTCAAGTGGGATCAGCATCAGTTGTTCTCCAATCTGAATCCTCAGTGTCACCTCTGTACAACTAGGATATTGGCTCCAGTGTCTTTCCTTGCACCTTCTCATGACATTCACATTGTGTGACGCTCCCATTGTGTGAAGCTCGGACAACCTGTAGGAGGCAATCGGCATGTTCTATGGTAAGACAGGCTATGGCATGTTTAATCTAATACCATCCATACCAGCCAGGGGTTCACCCATCTCTATTATTTAGACCTGTTCACGCCAGTCTCCCATCAAGCAGTTGATAGACTCCTCTCCCCATTTCTGGGAGATCCCTCTCATTTAAGAATTGGGGCTATATACTGGAAGTCGGTGGCCTTTTCTTTTTTTTTTCCCTTGTTCTTGGGCATAAGGTTGGTGCTTCTTGTCATTGGTCATTTTGGCAGGGAGTTAAGCCTCATTCAGTGTCAGATTTAGACATCGGTTGTTGAGGTGACTATTGGGTTACAGGCAGTCTCCAGTTCTGTTTTGTTGGGCCTTTTAGTGATTTGTTACGTTTGCCTGCCCAATAAATAAACTGGTTTTGGACATTTCAACAATATTGATTTACTGGGCTGACCTACACATTTATTTTGTTAGCCAGTGTCCCATCCTGTAGGTGGCAGTAGTATATGACCTCCTGTGTCTCTCAGTGAGTCCAAGAATAGGATTTTATTGTGCGTACAAAAATCCTATTTTTTTTTTTCTTCTAATCACTGTAAAACCCTTTTATGGAGTCCACTGATCGACACAGGTTCCCACCCCTCAAATTTATGATCATGATTTCTGTACTACTTTACTACAAAACTGAGGCGTCCCTTTTAGTAGGAGGGGTTATCCTGGGCTGTGTTCATTTGTTTGTTTTTTGGCCAATGCTCCTCCTTTAGGCAGGTGTATAACGCAGTGAAGGACTTCCTGTGTCGGCATCTTTTCCGGGCACCCGCTGTCACTCTTTGAAACTAACGTGGCCATGCGTGGCTCCCCCTGCCCGCCCACGTCATTCATTTACAGTCCTCTGTAAATGGCAAACTACAAGTCCCGCCAGCCTTTGTGGCTGCTGGCTTGTTGTTCTCAATTAAACTACGCTGTGGTACTTCATTCATTCTTCCTGTCAATGTGTAACTGCCTTGCTGTACGAGGTACCAGCAAACCAATACACTGACAGGTCTGCAGGAGTCCTGCATAGCATCAGCAATCTGCTGATCATGGGTGCAATGCTTTACAGGCTCCCAAAGCAAAAAATAATAAATGTACATTTTTTTACCTGCAACAAAAAGGGCATTTATTTTTTTTTGTTAAAAGGTGAACTTATCCTTTAACACTTCTTTGTCTTGCACTTCTATATGGAACATTATGAGGCAATGTAGACAGTTGAGAATAGTTAGCAAATTGTTCATTTGAATTTTTCATGGCCACATTAATACTCTACATTTTAGAAAGTGTGCCGAAAGGTACCGATTGTATAGACCGTGCAGTTTATAATAGGTTAATCTGACTATGGGGTTGTATTTTGCAGCTTGGCTTGCGGTCTTTTTTGTAATGGGTGTGGAACAGGCCTTGATCTGCCTGTCCTCCCAGTATACCGCAGTGCGGAGTGGATGGAGCAAGTCTCTGTCCTGATTCCCCTCTCCTCCCCATGACCTTCCCAGCCCCTGACAGCTTGCTGGGCTGTAAAGCAGCTCATGTGACTGCAGTAATCCAGAGCCAGAAAACAGCTGTGCAAGAACATAGCAGGATGAATCAAGCCTATTGTTCCGCACTGCAGACCTGTCTCGGTTAGGCAGTGCTTTTAATGCATTCTGTTGTAACACCGTGCCTTGCTGGATTGTAGTTAGTAGAAGGGCGGGTTGTGTGTAATGCTTTCTGATCAATTGTTACTACTACTGGAGCCATGCCCAGGGTGCAGTAGGGATTTCATTTTTACTTGCCTATCATAAATAGTTTATAGTTTAGAAGGACTTGCAATAGCTGCAGACACCTTTTTAACCGGGGAGTGGGGGTATATATATATATATGTGTATGTATGTATGTATGTATGTGTGTGTGTGTGTGTGTGTGTATATATATATATATATCTATCTCTCAATCTTTTTTTTTTTTTTTTTGCGTGCACTTTACCTACATTTACTTAGTATCAGCCTCTTTCAATCCCTCTGCAGCAGGGTTTAGATTGGAAGAGGGGAAAGCAGCAAAGGAAGCCTATCAGTTTTATTGCCTTAGTCATGTGATAAAAAGGGGCTAAAAGAGAAAACAGAGTGACAAAGAGATGAAATCTGCTGTGTGCTACTTCTCCTTTCACGTTCAAGTGTTATGATAAAGGATGGATCAAACCTAAAGTAGACTAAACTGCAGTGGAGAAAAAATCCACTCTTGCCCTGCCACAAAAGTCTGTTCTGTGTGGCAGAGCCCTGTAAATCTCAGTGCTGAATGGGCAGAGATAAAAAAAAATCTTTCACTCCTGTGTGTTAATCTGTGTTTTAAGCTGTTTGCCTGAAGTGTAGCTTCAAGACTTTTATTTTGGATATTTCATTAGAATGTAAACCTAATAAAATATTACAACTGAAGTTTATTTTACCTAAAAGGAGACTACTCCGTTTAAATTGCCCTGATTTATGACAGGTTTACTTGAAAGGCATGACAGAAATCTGAAAATTACAATTGCTGCTTTGTTTAAGGTGCACTCTCTAAGGCGTTCTTCTCTATTTGTTTCTTGGAGAATTAACAGATCTGAAATAAACAGGTGCCTTTCAGATGCTGGGGCATTTTATTTAGGCCTCATACACGGACGTTTTTGAGCTGTAAGTTGCATAGGCGTTTTTAAGCTCCTGAAAAAAACCCAGGACCAGCACGTTCTGAGGCTGCAGCCCTAGAACTGTAAAAACGCAGACGCCGGTAAAAGCTCAAAAACATGGCTTAACGTTTTATTCACAGCGTTAAGCTTCGTCTGGCGTTTCACTGTCTCTATTCAAAATCATTGTTTCCTTATGGGAGCCCATTGATTTGAATAGAAGTCGCACCAGAAGTCTGATCATAATGATCCGACTTGCGGTGCTGCGACTTGTGTGCTCAGGATCTTGAAGGGGGACCGCCGCAAAAATGAAAAAAATTGTGTGGGGTTCCCCCCCAAGAAATGCCAGACCCTTCTGTCTGGTATGGATTTTAAGGGGAACCCCCACGCCAAAAAAAAAAAAAAATGGCGTGGGGTCCCCCCCCAAAATTTATACCAGGCCCTTATCAGAGCACGCAGCCTGGCAGGTCAGGAAAGGGAGGGTGAGCGAGCGCCCCCACCCCAAAGCACTTTGTCCCCATGTTGATGAGGACAAGGGCCTCTTCCCAACAACCCTGGCCTGTGGTTGTCGGGGTCTGCGGGTGGGGGCTTATCGGAATCTGAAAGCCCACTTTTAACAAGGGGGCCCCAGATTCAGGCCCTCCACCCTATGTGAATGAGTATGGGGTGCATTGTACCCCTACCCATTCACCTAAAAAAAAGTAAAAAAAAAAACCACTCCACGGGTTTTTAATGTATTTTATTAAGGCAGCTCCGACGTCTTCTCCCTCTCCGGCTCTTCTCCTTCCTCCAGCGTCTTCTTTCTTCTGCTCTTTTGCGGGGTCTTCTTTCTTCTGAGGGGTCTTCCTTTTTCTGCTCTTTGCCGGGTCTTCTGTATTCTCGCTCTTTTGCCGGGCTTTCTCCCCAGTCTTCTCCCTCTGTTGTTCTTCCGATGTTGACTCGACGTGGTCTCCCGAACTAATGCTGGCTCCACGCTGTGCATTGACTTATATTGGCATGGGGCGGGGCCACCACGCTGACGTCCTCTGGAGATGCCATCCATTGTAATGCCACCGCTTGAGGCATGATGGGGTGGTGATGTTATAAGGGACGTGACCTTCGGATGACGTCAGCGGGGTGGCCCGCCCCATGCCAATATAAGTCAAAGCACAGCGTGGAGCCAGCATTAGTTCGGGAGATCGCGTTGAGTTAACATCGGAAGAACAGAGGGATAAGGCAGCGGAGAAGATCTGCCAAAAGAGTAGAAGAAAGAAGACCGTGCAAAGGAGCAGAAGAAATAAGACTGCGCAAAAGAATCCTACTCAATCACATGTGGGGGGGCCGGGATCTGGGGGGCTTCCAGATTCCGATAAGCCCCTGCCCGAAGACCCCGACAACCACCGGCCAGGGTTGTCGGGAAGAGGCCCTTGTCCTCATCAACATGGGGACAAGGTGCTTGGCCCCCCTGCCCCAAAGCACCCAGCCCCCCAAGTTGAGGGCATGCGGACTGATATGGTCCGGGGGGGGGGGGCGCTCGCTCGTTAACCCCCCCCTTCTGACCTGCCGGGCTGCGTGCTCAGATAAGGGACCGGTATGGATTTTGGAGGGGACCCCACGCAAATTTTTTCAATTTTGCGGGGGGGGGGGGGGGG
>BLSH010207549.1:692128-705651 GCA_018402905.1 Glandirana rugosa | reverse complement strand
TGGGGGGGGGGGGGGGGGGGTGTTCCTGATCAAGATCCTCAGCACATCATGATCCAACTTGTGGTGCGACTTCTATTCAAATCAATGAGCTACCATAGGGAACCAGTGATTTTGAATAGAGACGGATAAACGCTAATTGACGCCTACGCAAAACGCTGGTAAAATCGCGTTTATAATGTAGCTTTTTTCCCTGTCATCGGTACTTGCTTTACAGCTCGTTTTTCAGAACGCCCATGTGTATGTAGCCATATACGTGCTTGTTGTGCAGGTGGCTAATCAAATAAAAAATTTTCAAAAATATGTTACCAGTGGCAATTTCTATATTTGAGCACTGGCAGACTCCCTTTAAAATGATTTAAAAAAAAACTCTTACATAGGCCCTCTGAAGGGACTAGCTTCAGTTGATGCACAATAATACAACAAATCCTCCCACATAAACATTTACCTGTTTATCTGTAGCCCTCTCTCCTCCACAGCCCTCCTAAGTAGACAGATTTGATGGTGTTTCTCAGCTTCCAGCAGGCATGGGGCGGGAATTTGACATTGCATTCCCCAGCTCAGAGCAGAGGAAGAGAAGAGGGTAATCTGAGTGTAGAGAATGAATCCCCCCCCCTAACAAAAAAAAAACCCTCTACACCACGGTTTCTCAATCAGGGTTCCGTGGAACCCTAGGGTTCCTCCAGAGGTTGCTAGGGGTTCCTTGAGCAATGGTCAATTTCTACCTCTAAGATAAATTCCCAATGACACCATTGATCTTTTTAGCTGTTTGTAAGGGGGTAATTCTTCCCAATGACCACAAGTGTAAGGAGCATTCTTCCCACTGACCATCACACTAATGTACCATGAGTTGTAGATTTTTAATTTTTAGCAGGGGGTTCCCCGAGACCGGAGAATTATTTCAAGGGTTCCTCGGTGTTGAAAAGGTTGAGAAAGGCTGCTCTACACAGTCTCATAGGGAAACATGCGCATTGATGGAGGTTTAGAGAAAACCCCATGGATTGCCTGTTTTTTGGGAAAACTATCAAAAGTGATTCATGCAGAGGAAGGAGAGAGCAGACAGCATCCACACTAGGTGTTATTGACTGAGGCAAGTATATGCTATATGAGAATATGCTTTGTTCATTTTTCATTTCAGAGAGAAGTTTCCTTCAGTGTAACCCCTCATAGCAAAACAATCCATAGATCCAGGGACACAGGCAACTTAAATGTATATGTAAATTTTTACTTCCTGTAAATGCTTTTCAACGGACATGTGGGTTTCACGGTAGTTAACTACTGCTCTTAACTGATTGTTACATGTCTACGGTAAAATAGGATAAAAGACAAAACTTTTTTTTCCTAACATTTTAGAGAGAATAGGGAAGGCTTATTATAACCCCTGGCGTTTTTTTTTTTTTTTTTTTTTTTTTAACCTTTTGCAGGGATTTCCTCTCCCTTCATGTTATTGCTATGGGACAAAGTGACGGAAAATCTTACCAAGTAAGAGAAATCCCTGGTTGTCAGCAGAACTAATGTCCCTATTGGTTTCTACTCCTGTTGACAATTCAAAATTTGTTTTTTTTCTCTCACTCGCTCTTTGATAACCATCACAGGACACATAGAGAGGGTGATTTTCCCTAACAGGGATGCTGACAATAGTAAAAACCTCACAGGTGTTCTAATCCTTCTCCATTCTATCCAAAAAAACAAAAACAAAAAAAAACAGATTTCGCTTTCGTTATAATCTAAGGCTGGGTTCACACTTATGCAAATTGGATGTGTTTCTTAAATATTCGGGCTGATATCTGACCTGAAACTGTACAGAGAAGCACCGGACACCTCCTGTGAGCCGCTCCGTGCTGCGGTGCGAGCCCAGCCTGAAGCTAGTTTGTCATGTCCCAAAAATATGCCAGCATTTCTTCTGCAGTAGAAGACACTACTTACCTCACTGCCGGTTGGTTAGCTTGGGTCATAGGGACTGGTGGGAAAAAACCAACAGCATGCAGTGGGGGGCACAGGCAATCGAAAGTGTATTGAATGCTGAAAACTTTGCCTGAGACACCACTGGTTGAAGAGAACGTTCAGACTCCAACTGCCAAGAGTAATTCTGTGTTTTCTAATACAGGAGCAATACTTTGTTTTTTTGAAAAGCCACAGTTGCTTTTTAGAGTCACTGCATACCAAACTAAGATTTCAATTTGGGAGATGCTGGGAAGTTATGTTGTCCAGTATTCCATCGTTTCTTTTGAAGACCTCAGTTTTAAGATCTCAGTGTTTAGGTTCTTTCATATACACAGTTGCCACAACCATTCTGAGGTTATTTTCTATTTTGTATATTATAATGGGTGCAACAGAAGGACTGGATATTACCATTACCCATCTTGGCATAGAAGTCACCATGGGATATGGGAAGTCAGGAGGTGAATCGGTCCACCTGTAACTGAAATAAAACTAAAGCCTCCTGGATGGCAGCCTAAACAAATATTTTATTATATATATACCGTATATACTCGTGTATAAGTCGACCCGTGTATAAGCCGACCCCCCTACTTTTGCCCAAAAAATATGGGAAAACTTATTGACTCACGTATAAGCCTAAGTGGCTTATGTTTATTTTTTGTACATTTAAAACTACCATATTTCTGTATGTACCAAAAAGACATTACGGTACTTTTTTAATGACAGGTCCTCTTTAGAAGAGATTTGGGGTCTAAAAGACCCCAAATCCGTCTAGGGACCCTAACATAGGAAGTCGCCATGTAATCGGGAGTGTGTGTGTGTGTGTACAACTGTTTATTTTTTACAGTACAGTATACTTACTTCCTATGTATTGAATAAGGCTGCTGTGTTCTTCACATATGTCAAATGCAAAGAAAAAAAAACACAGTTTTGTCATTTGAATATCTGACCATATTAACCCTTATTGTTCACACAATAAGGGTTAATATGGTTAGTTAATCGAATTGCCAAACTGTTTTCTTTTCTTTTACATTTACATAAGAAGGACACGGCAGCCTTATTCCATTCATAGGAAGTGCCTGTGTCCTCTGCCCTTACCTTCAGCCCAGTCACGTCGCAAGTGTGACTGAGCTGAAGTTCCGCCCTCCAGCAGGCCGTCAGCGGACGTGACGGCATCCCTGGAATGCATCTCAGACGCTGCGGGTGCCCTCGGAATGTTTCCCCGCGCCCGTACCGGCTGTTGACTCGCGCATAAGACGAATCTCGGTTTTTTGACACAAAATCTGTGTCAAAAAACTCGTCTTATACGCGAGTATATACGGTATATATATATATATATACACACCTTCCTTTTATTTCACTGTCTGAGACAAATCCTTCTCCATTTGAGTTTCCCATGCTCCTCCCTCCGAGATACTGTAGCTCACAGTGAGAAGGTTTCTGTCAATCCAGGCGGCAGATAGGTGTGTCCAAGCGCTGATTGACAAACTACAGGCATGTGAGTCATCAGTGACAATGGTGGCAAGCACAGTCTACAGGAGAGTGGCAACTCTGCTCTATGTTCAGGAGCAGTACAGCATTCTTACCACAACATCACAGGAAGCTGCATTTTTTGTTGTTGTTGTTGTTAGGAGCCTGTAAAGCATTGCACCTGGGATCAGCAGATCATGGGTGTAATGCCACAGTCCTGCAGACTGTCTGTATAGCTGTCTGCCCATACCTCCAATACAGGCAAGTACTTACACTCTTACAGGAGGACTCAATGAACTACTAGAGCTTTCAACAGCGCCTTGGTAGTTCATTGAGAGCTACAAGCTGACAGCCACAAAAGCTGTCGGTACTTGTAGTTTTCACATTCACAGAACACTGTGAATGAATGATGTGGCCAGGCAGGAAGAGCCCCCATTTTCTGTCAAAAAGGGGCATGGGGTGGGGGGCAGTGCATCTGTAACACCTTACATATGAATATGAGTGTAACATGTTACAAAAGGTGAACTTATCCTTTAAGTGGATGTTACTGGCAAGCTCAACAAATTATTGGTAAGACTTTGTAAGGAAGCAAAGAAAAAACTATAAGTGCAGATGCCTTTTATATTTAAGTGTTGTAGCCCATTTTTATTTATTTTATTGTAAATGTACTTTAACCATTTGCCGTCTGTATAACTTACATACACGTCGGCAAGGCGGCTCTGCTGGGCAGAATCGCGTACCTAGTACGTGATCCTGCAGGTCTGGGGCGTTTATGCATGCCACCGGCGACCTGCTCCTGCTGTGATTATACACAGTGGGGGCCGATCTGCGGGTACCGTGGACTTGATGTCCACCGGCACGCACTGATCATTAGTCAGAGAGCCAGAATGTAAACAAGGCAGATCACCGTTCTGTCAGTAGGGAAGGCATTGATCCTGCAAAGCAGAAACATGAATCAGTGCCTTCCCCTAGTACAAGCATCTCCCACACAGTACACAAACACTGGTTAGGCACCCATTTAACCCTTTGATCGCCCCTGGTGTTAACCCATTCCCAGCCAGTGTCATTAGTGCAGTGACAGTGCATATTTTTAGCACTGATCTCTGTATTATTGTCACTGGTTCCCAGCAAGTGTCAGTGTCCGATTTGTCCACCGCAATATCGCTGTCCCGCTATAAATCACTGATCGCCGCCATTACTATTAAAAAAAAGAGACGCTATAACTTTTGTGCAAACCAATCCAATATACGCTTATTGGGAAATAAAAAATATGCAGAAGTGATCAAATATCATCAAAAGAAAGCTCTGTTTGTGGGGAAAAAAATTACATCAATTTTATTTGGGTACAGCGTTGCATGACCACGCAATTCTCAGTTAAAGTAACACAGTGGTCTGGTCATTTGAGGGTAAATCTCACCGGAGCTCAAGTGGTTAAAAAAATGTACAATTACTTGCCCTGTGCATGTAGTCTTTTGTTTGAACCACTTGTATAGCTGAATGAGTAGACAAATGTTTGTTTTCAAGTGCCTTATTTTGCTGTTTTAGCCCCATAAATGTAATGCTTATATATTGTGATTTTGTTGCTAGATTAGAACTATAGTTTTCACATGTCTACCGCCGTCTAGTTTTGGAGAGGGGGATTAGAACACCTGCCAGATTTTTATTGCTGTCAGTTCTCCCGTTAGGGAGAATTACTCTATTTGTCCTGTTTACCATTATAGGTGAAAGTAAAAGAAAACCCACATTTTGGGTTGACATTCAGAACAGTAATAGAGGAGAAATCTTCCAATGGGACACCAATTCCGGTGACACCCCGTGATTCCCTCACTGACGGTTAAAACCCTCCCTTGTATCCAAAATGGGGAAAAAAAAGTTTTGCCTTTAGTTGCACTTTACACTTGCAATTGAAAAAATTGTGTATGGCCTGCATTGTGGCCATCTTCTAATTTGACATATGAGACAATATGTGTCATATTAACCACCTCACTCTCTACTGCGGTTAATTTTAAAAGTAACCAAGTGGGGAGTATATGCAGCAGGTACTGGCTGCAAATGATACCTGGGAGTTTGATCTATCTATCTAATCATGCTTTATGTTGCTTCATTTTTATTCATTCTGCTGGTATGTGCCTGAAGCTAACAGTCCTTTCATTGCCTTGTATTTAAGAAACACATTCCTACAGTGGAGCAATGACAGTCTACAGGGCAAGAGTGCCCTTTATTAAAGCTCAGTGGACAGACAGTGGAGCGATTAAGCCCTTGACAAGTATTAATCAGGTTTCTGATTGTCCCGACACAGCATCTGGTCAGGCGTGGGGCTTTGATTAGGCTAATCTAGTCAGCACATGTCCATAATCCAAAGTGGGGGATTAAGACCCTTTCAGTTTTATTAAAAGACAGTCACGTCTCGACAACACACTGAAATCTCGCCCCCAATGTCATCAATATTGTAAGGTACTGCAGTAATCTGTGGTGTACACAAAATGCATCTTTATTCTGCTGCAGTCATCTTATTGTAACAAGCTTTTCACTCATACTTGTTTAATAGACACTATGCCATATAACTGTGTACTGTACTTCATTTTTAATTAAGAGTTAAGTTATTTTAAAAATCTTCCCAAACAACCTGTTACTGTCGCTTTTTTCATGACATGCAATATAAAAAAATCTATACAAGCTTTTTTAATAAGGAAAGATAATTAGAGTTCCAAATGATTACGTTGTTACACACATCTATGTATGTCAATAACTTAATCAGTATTTTTAAGGCAATTCTCACCAAAAGATTAATTTGACAGTCAAGTATTTCAGTAGAGGGGTCAACTATGAGTGTTAAACCGGTATAAAATATTAAAGCAAGATTGCAAGAATAACAGCCCAACACATTTTTAAAGAGGAGATCAGCAATGGCAGCCTCCATATTTCTTTCATGACGGGTGCACAGTGGATATAGAAAAGAATCACCCTCTCTTAAAAATAATTACATCTTGTTGCTTTGCAGCCTGGAATGAAGACAGATGCTGTTTTTATTTTATCCAGCTGTATTTACTAATGCAACTTCTAAAATCCAGATGAAAGATAATATAACACCAACATGTCAGAAAAAAAAAATCAAAAACAGAATTACTGAGGTGGAAAAAGAATCACCCCCTTACACTATATTGCCAAAAGTATTGGGACACCTGCCTTTACTCACACATGAGCTTTAATGTCATCCCAGTCTTAGTCCGTATGGTTCAATATTGAGTTGGCCCACCCTTTGCAGCTATAACAGCTTCAACTCTTCTGGGAGGGCTGTCCACAAGGTTTAGGAGTGTCTATGGGAATGTTTGACTATTCTTCCAGAAGCGCATTTGTGAGGTCATGCCTTGATGTGGACGAGAAGGCCTGGCTCACAGTCTTCACTCTAATTCATCCCAAAGGTGTTCTATCGGGTTGAGGTCAGTCAAGTTCCTCCACCCCAAACTCGCTCATCCATGTCGTCGTGGACCTTGCTTTGTGCACTCATCCAAATCATTAAGTGAAGGGAGGATTATGATGTGGGGTTGTCTTTCAGGGTTTGGGGCTTGGCCCCTTAGTTCCAGTGAAGGGAACTCTTAAGGCATCAGCATACTAAGATATTTTGGACAATTTCATGCTCCCAACTTTGTGGGAACAGTTTAGGGGTGGCCCGTTCCTGTTCCAACATGATTAGGGACCTTGTTTTTGTGCACTGGTGCACAATGACATAGATGAGCGAGTTTGGGGTGGAGTAACTTGACTAACCTGCACAGAGTCCTGACCTCAACCCGATGGAACACCTTTGGGATAAATTAGAGCAGAGGCTGCGAGCCAAGCTTCTCATCCACTGTGCCTGACCTCGCAAATGCGCTTCTGGAAGAATGGTCAAACATTCCCATAGACACACTCCTAAACCTTGTGGACAGCATTTCCTGAAGAGTTATAGCTGCAAAGGGTGGGCCAACTCAGTATTGAACCCTACAAACATGCCATTAAAGTTCATGTAGGTGTAAAGGCGGGTGTCCCAATATTTTTGGTCATTTAGTGTATGTCCGTATTTTGTTGGACCACATTTTGTTTTAATTACAACCTTTAATCTGCTGGGATATGTCTCTGGTAACTTTGCACATCTAGACTTTGCAATATTTGCCCACTCTTCTTTGCAGAACTGCTCAAGTTCATTTAAATTTGATGGTGACTGTGGACTGCTGTCTTTTTAAGTCATTCCACAGATTTTCAATGGTGTTCAAGTCTGGACTCTAATTAGGCCATGCAAGGACATTCACCTTTTTCTTCTTCAACCACTGTGTGGTCATTTTTGCTGAGTGCTTTGGGTCATTGCCACGTTGGAAGGTAAACCTTCTTTCTATTGACCACTTTCTGGCAGAGGGCAGCAGATTTTTTTCAAGAATTTTACGGTGTTTTGTCCCATCCATTATTCCTTCTAGCCTGACAAGTGCTCCAGTCCCTGCCGAAGAGAAACACCTCTGTAACAGGATTTTTCAACCTCCACATAATGTAGGAATGGTGTTATTTGGATGGAGAACTGTATTGGATTTCCGCCAGATATATCGTTTGAGGTTGAGGCCAAATAATTCAATTTTAGTCTCATCTGACAATAACACCTTTTTCCAAGTGGCCTCAGACTCTTCAAGGTGCATTTAAGGTGGTCAGATGAGACAATGGTTGAAGAAGAAAAAGGTGATTGTCCTTACATGGCCTAGTCAGACTTGGGCCTGATTAACACACCTATGCATTTTTAGTGCATTTTGCAGATTTGTATTACAGAACGTGTTTCATAGGAAACCATGTTAAATGGACTGTATTGCAAATCGGCAAAAAGCACTAAAAATGCATAGGTGTGAATCAGGCCTTAAACCCCATTGAAAATCTGGGAAATGACTTGAAGACTGCAGTCCACAAATGGTCACTATCAAATTTAACTGAACTTGAGCAGCTCTGCAAAGAAGAGTGGGCAAATATTGCAAAGTCTAGATGTGCAAAATTAGTCGAGACAAATCGCAACAGACTAAAGGCTGTAATTAAAGCAAAATGTGGTCCAACAAAATACTGACAAAGGGGGGTGATCTTTTTTCCAACTCAGTGATTCTATTCTTAATTATTTTTATTTTCTCTGACATGTTGGTGTTATCTTTCACTTGGATGTTATAAAGTTGCACTAATATATACAGCTGGATAAAGCAAAAAATGTGTCTGTCTTCAATTCAGGCTGCAAAGCAACAAAATGTGATTATTTCAAAGGGGTGGGGGGGGGGGGTGATTCTCTTCTATAACCACTGTGTATATTATGCTCTTTTGGTTGGTGCTGATTTTTATATGCTTTTTAGCTTTGAGTATCTTTGCTGTAAACAAGTTGCTGTATAGCTTTTGGGGTTTAAAACTTAGTATTTTGGTTTGAGTTATATTTTTTAAATTCCTATGCCTTCATCTTATCAGTACTAACATATTTCTGGTTCCTTCTAGGTCTAGTTCAGATCCCTGTCAGTATGTATCAGACGGTGGTGACCAGCCTGACGCAGGGTAATGGACCCGTCCAAGTTGCCATGGCTCCTGTCACTGCAAGGATATCTGATTCTACAGTTACAGTGGATGGGCAAGCTGTGGAAGTGGTTACTTTGGAGCAATGACTGTTACAAGGGGGAAATGTGTGATATTATTTCCTTTTCCGCTCGTCTCCCCGGTGTTTTGAGCAGGAGTATCTATAGGCATCTTCTGCTGCTTGGAGACCTGTGCCGCTGAAGGGATCTCCTGTGAACAAGACTCATTGCCTGCCAAGCCTTTATCTCAGTTTGTTTTTGCCCATACACTGGTCTTATTTTCCATTAAGCATTTAATTTATTTCAATAAAACAAGCACTGCTTACATCAGTCAGCTTTTTTAAACCCTTAAAGACTCAGTGGGACATAGAGCGCACTGTGGAAAAGATAAATGATAATGTATAAGTTAATGAGCAGCTTCTTGCCATCAAAGATAAGAGAACACGACGGATGTCCTTGGAAGCAAAGACTCTTGTGGTTTTAATAATCTACTTTTGGACTGAAATGTTAATATTGAAATGGAAGTTCAGGTTTTTCTGTTGCATTCATCATACGCTTTAGCAATCAGGACCTGGACACATTGGTTATAATTTTAGAAAATGAGTCATTTTTGTCCTCTTTAGGACAGTGAAATGTCTGTAATAGAAGTAATCAGTAAGCATTTGTAATGCCACCTTCATACATTACGAACTGCTGAAACTTGTAGTTTAGCAACAGAAAGTTGCAATCTATCTGCCAAGAGCTTGGGTAAAAGAACATACAGCTAATAAAAGGTCATAATTGTCTACCCACATTAATTCCGGCTCCATATAAATTTCAGGAAGATTGTGCTGTTAGGCAATAAAGTCCATTGCGTTGTGTAACTTACTCAAGCATGTCAATGTTTTGACCGCTTGGGATATATTGGGACTCGGGGGTTGATATACTAAAACTAGTGTGTGCAAAATTTGGTGCAGCTCTGCATAGAAAACCAATCGACTTCCAGTTTTTTTTTTTTTTTGTTCTACGTTTAATTGAACAAGTTGGAGTTAGAAGCTGATTGGCTACCATGCACAGCTGCACCACACTTTGCACACTCCAGTTTTAGTAAATCAACCCCAGAGTGTCAGTCTGGTAATGTCTTTCTACTTCTCTGTTATTTTACTGCAGAAGATTATGCTCGATTTGAATACTTTGTTTTGTAGACTTGAAAATGTATGATCTTGCTTTGGCTCGTATTGGAGAAGTAATTAAGCAGCATACACATCTATAACTGCTATTTTGGAGGCTGCGGTGCAATAATTTGCTTTATTGTTGAACATTGTGGATCCACATGTATCACTAAGCAAATGGGGGTTGTTGAAAGAACACAAAATGCAGTTTTAGGAGAACTTTTTTTTTTTTTACTGTTGCTGCTGGTGTTACATCCAAATGAATAATGTCCTTACCACCTATATCAGTTTAAAGGCTAAATTCACCTTTTGGGATAAAATAATAAATGCACATATTTCTGCAAAACAAAAATCATCAAAATGTGAATACATGGTGTGGCTGTGTGGGTGGAGCCCCATTGTGACAGTGGCTGAAGGGGGCACTACTGCTGAAGCATGTTAGACATTACCTCCTAAATATGGCTATAACATGCTCCCAAAGGTGAACTTATCTTTTAAATAAATGTTTCTTAAATTCCTGATAGTCCTTGTTTATTTGTAGTTATTTTATCTAGTAATGTTGATTAGCTATTGCGGCCTTTATTTTAATAAGTGACATTTGTCTCATATTTGCGTGTACTGTTCAGTAGCTCCCACATGGGTATGCTTGAATACTGACCAAATTAATGGGGAATACACACCACCATTAGGAACACATTTTTGCTTGGTCATCAAATGCTCAAAATATCTAAAGCTTGGTTTGAATGCTCAGAGTATTGAATGCCAAAAATATGGTCCCTTGGCACCTTTAAATTAGCTTTTTGCTGTTTTTTTTATGTACTAATCCCTGATAGAACACCCATAAAAGTAATTGCATGAAGGGATTCTGTGATCCCCAGGCTGTTGCTTTTTGGGAGTCCCAACTTCTAGCTGATGCCAAGAGCTACGTTACTTTCTGCATGCTCTAACTTTGAAGCTGCTGGATGTCGTAGGAATGGCACCCCAAGGATAGAATAAACCAAACAGCAAACCTTTTATTATATTGAAGCTTACCAATTCTTAGATATGATGGCTGCATTAGGCCCTTTTCAGACATGCGGACCGTTTGTCTTTTTTTTCATCCATCCGTTGACGGATGAAAAACTGACATCAATGCATCCCTATGGAAAAAACGCATGTAAATGGATGATTATCCATTTACATCAGTTTAGATCGGCTTCTGTCAACATCTGTTTTTTGGAATGGATCAAAGCTCTATTTTTCTCCTGTTAAAAAACAAACTGATATAAACTTCATCCATTTTTTTATTTGAAAATATGAAACAAACAGTCGTGTACGAAAGGGGCCTATGCATACTTTCCTTTATTTTCATCTGGTGATTTAGCCAGTGAGTCTGTTATTTTTCAGCTTAAGTTGTCCTGAAGATGTAGTAGGTAGATGGCTGAAACACTGACAGGGGTGTTTACAATGATTTGCTTTTATTTATTTATGTAAAACCTTGATCCCAAATAGAACAGAACATATGCTATAACTGCTTAAAAAGTGTGAGCTGGAGTTTGGCTTCAATTCGATCAGGGACAAGCTGATATCTGTTTAGGGTTATTGGTACAAAATGGTGTGAATGCTTCAGAACTGTGAATTGGTTTGAGAAAGGCTTGATTCACATGTTGCTTTTGAGCGCTTTTTGCTGTGCTCTCATGTTTTTTTTTTTTTCGTTTTTTACTGCAATTGAAGCTTTTTTTTTGTTGTTTTGTGGTTTGTTTTTTTTTTGTTTTTTTTAAATCTGCGGTTGGGCAGATTTCAAAATGTAAATCATGGAAAAATCACGGTAAAAACGCACTACATGCTTTTCTGCAGCTTCTCCATTGAAGTTTATTCAACCGCAAAAGCACCGTTTTAGACTTAAAAAAGTCCCTGACCCTTTCCAAAAATGCAGTGGCACAAAAATGCATTGGTGTGAACGTGTTCCATAGGAACCCATGGTAAAAAAAAAACTGGGATTGCCACTCTTCTACTAAAGGCAAATAGTCTGCACTTGCTCTAGATCTGAGGTGAACATGCAAGGAAAATAAAAAAAATCAACATTTTTGCTTGCACATGATTGGGTGATAGAAATCAGCACAGCTTTCCCTCAGATTTAGAGCAATTGCAGGGGTGTCTGTTCTTTCATCCAGAGTGTAGACACCAATGCAGGAGGCCTGTTTCTGGGTGGAACATCAGGTGAAAATAGAGGGAGGGGCCTCAAAAAGAAAACTAATGCAGCCACAATGTCTAATAAATGATAAGGTGCAGTATGTTAAATTTTTAGTTTTGGGTTAAATACCGCTTTAAAGTATATCTAAAGACAAAACTTTTTTTTATTATCCATTTTGAATAACGTAGAGAATTGGTTAAAAGCACTGTTGGCTTTTTATTTTCCATCTGTGTCCCATTTGGGAGATTTATCACCAGGACAAATAGATATAATTTCTGTAACAGGGATACAGACAGCAATTAAAAACCTGACATGTTAAGCCTTCATCAATCTATCCAAAACCCAGATTGAATTTTTTTTATAGATGCTGTGTGGTTAAGCAACCTGACTATCTTTATTATTTCTTGGGAGCTCTCTTAGGCCCCTTCTACATGGGGCAGGCTCTGTTGAAGTCAGACACAGCCCGCTCTCCTCTATGGGCGGTCGGATGTAAACAGACCACCTGTCCGTTTACACCCAACTGCCATCCAATCTGATCCGTTTCTCGAGACGGATGGGGATCCGTTCCCTATATCTGTCTGTTCTCAGCGGATTGGATGCCAGCAGGTGTAAACTGCCACATCATCCGTTTAATACCTGCAGCTCCATAGAGAAGACTAGAGGGTCTGATCAGTCCACTAGTGTGAAAAGGAGCCTTAGTGAAATCTCTACAATGAAGTTCCTGGATATGTGTACCTGTTGTGGACATTTAAGATGGGCTCCAGCTCTCCCTGTTGCACTTTTTTATTATTATTTTATATCGTGGAAAATGTGACACAAAGCTGCAACCCACAAAGGTAGGCAAGAAAATCCCCAAACTGTCAGGCAGATCTCACTGTTAGAGTATCCAAGACATAAGGCTCATTGTTTAAAGCCTAACTCCATGTTTACTGAGCCTTACGCTGGCTCGAATTAACTATTTCCTTCACTAACAGATGTGTTTTCTGGTGTGCCATATAAACTGTATGCAGAATCCGCTACTGTGACACAGCACTATATACTGTGTATAGCTATTGCTACCTACAGTTTATACCTCGTTCCTGGCAAATGGATGTATTACTGAAGAAAATGGTTCGTTTAGGCTTGCTTGGCTATTTAAAAGCACAGTAAGCATGCTATATTTTATTATTATTTTTTCACGTTGTCCCTCTCGACCTCGGGTAGAATTTACAGGTGTTGTCCATGTGTATAGGT
>BLSH010207549.1:652857-663479 GCA_018402905.1 Glandirana rugosa | reverse complement strand
GTGATTCCAGTGAAAGTGTGACCCCGCCCACCCGCCATCGTCATTTCGCGGCTATATAAATCGACGCAAAATGGCGACAATATCGTCTCGAAAACACGGCGATAAGTCCGCCGTCGCCCGGTGAAAATTAGGGGGTGTTCCCCAATTTTCGTGGTCACGCGGCGCGAAGGCTTCGCCACCGATAACTAAAGTTACCGTCCCTGCCACCTCCTCGCCACATATGTGACGAGTGGCGTGGCGGGGTTTCTACGACGAACGTCCTGAAAAACATTGCAGGACGTTCGCGTGGCGGGGTCACACTTTCGTAAGCTCGAAAGTGTGACCCCACCCACCCCCTCCACGAAACACCCACCCCAGTGTGAAAGCTCGAATGCTTTCACACTGGGGCGGTGCGCTTGCAGGACGTTACAAAAAGTCCTGCAAGCAGCATCTTTGGGGCGGTGCGGTGAGCAGTGTATACACCGCTCCTCCACCGTCCCTGCCATTGAAATCAATAGCCACCGCTTCGGAAGCGCGGCGCACTGGTGCTTTTAACCCCTTGTGGGGGATTAAAAGTGGCCCGCTGCCGCCTGAATAGCGGCACAAAAGCTCTGCTATAACAGCGGTAAAACGCAGCTAAATATATCGGCGCTTTACTGCTACCGCCCACCCGCCCCAGTGTGAAAGTGACCTTAGTGTCAGATTTGTTCGTCCTGCTAAAAAACGTTGATCGCCGCCTTTGGTGTTAAAAACATTTAAAAAAATTAAAACTCCATAAAAACATCCCATAATTTGTAAACACTATAACTTTTGCGCAAACCAATCAATATACGCTTATTCTGATTTTTTTTTTTACCAAAAATATGTAGCAGAATACATATTGGCCTAAATTGATAAAGAAATTAGATTTTTACCATTTTTTTTATTGAATATGTTTTATAGCAGAAAGTAAAAAATGTTTTTTTTTTTTTCAAAATTGTCAGACTTTTTTTGTTTATAGCGCAAAAAATAAAAACCATAGAGGTGATCAAATACTATCAAAAGAAAGCTCCATTTGTGGGGGGAAAAAAGACAAATTTTGTTTAGGTACAACGTCACATGACCGCACAATTGTCATTTAAAGCAACGCAGTGGCATGTTCAGAAAGGGGGTAAAACCTTCTGCAGCTAAAGTGGTTAAAGATCCTTCTGGTCAGAGGACAAGCCCAATGTCATTACTGGGAACTCTTGAAGTCCTGGAGTTAGTGGAGGTTCTAGAAATCATTGAAATCGTGGCAGGGAGCTTGCAATGAATACTGGAAGACCCATAAGGGATCTTGCAAAAATCCTGAAAGACTCGGCAGGGATCCTGCGAATACTGTAACTATTGGTTTTGTTAAAGAGGAGCTACAGGCTCCTTCAGAAAAAAATAAAAGTCAGTAGCTGCTGACTTTTAATATAAAGACACTTACCTGTCCAGGGATCTCGCAATGTCCTCACTTGAGCCTATTCTTCAATCAGCTTTGGGTGCCGGTATTGGCAACTGTAGTAAGGGAAATAGGAAGTGAAGCCCTGTGGGTCGTGCTGCACCTTGTGAATGGTCCTGTAGTCTTCTGGGACCTGTGATGTGTCCCAGAAGACTCCAAATAAAGGGGGGGGGGGCTTCCGGCTCAGATCGCCCTGTCAAAACCAGGTACCCCCTCCCCCCAAAAAGTGCCAAGCCATGAGATGATGCGATGAGCGGCCACAGGCAAAGAACGGGGAACCGCCGATGTAAACACGGCGGTTCCCCATTCTGACAGTGCAGGCATGGGTGATCTACTGATCCCTGTCACTGACCAAACCAATCAATAAACGCCAATTGTGATTTTTTTTTTTATCACAAATATGAGGAAGAATATAAATCGGCCAAAACCGGTGAAAAAAAATGTTTTTTTTTATATTTTTTTTTTGGATTTGAATTTTAGCAAATAGTAAGAAATTTGGGTTTTTTTGCAAAATGGTCGCTCTTTTGTTTATAGCGGCGATCAGAAATGATGCAGAGGCGATCAAATACCACCAAAAGAAAGCTCTATTTGTGGGAAAAAAAGGACGCAAATTTTGTTTGGGTGCAACGTTGCAGGACCGCGCAATTGTCAGTTAAAGCGACGCAGCGCCAAATTCGCAAAAAGTGCTCTGGTCCTAAAGCTGTAAAACCTTCCGGTTGGTAAGTGGTTAATGGAAATGCACACCATTCACCGCATTTACTGTTGCAATTCTGACCTTTAAAAATGTCCGTATCACACACTGCTACGTCCGGACAGGAACGTAACTGAGTTTTTACTATGGTATCTTCTTCAAAGGAACAAATTTTTAATTTCTAGCTGGAGCATTCATATATTTAGTTTAATGTTTATTTGAATATGAATGAAAGGAAAATGGTGCAAGAAATATTTACAGAAAAGATATTCGCGAAACAGACACAAGCAACAAGGTTTAAAGTGGAAAAAAATACTTGCATGGAGTCTGCCTTGCCTTTAGTTCATAGTAGAGCTCAGATCACTTGCATAATAAATTAATGTTTGCAAGAGGCCTTGGCCCTCAAAAAGTGGCTCTCAGTGTCCTTACTAATTTGCATTCATAAAACAAATGCTTTAGCTGCCAAATGCAGATGCTATTTCTTGTCTGCTGGAAGACTGTTGTAGAGCTAACTCCATTCAATCAAAGGGTCTGAGGAGTGTGTTTTTAGTGTGCTGCAGTATATTATTATTCCCCATGAACACTCTGCCCAGGTGTTCATAGGGTTCTGCCCATTTGCAAATGGCTTAATCTTGCAACTTACAAAATACACGTCACACCAGCATGGTCACTGAATGGGAGCTCCTCCCCCCAGGGCAAGCCTTTGTAGTCCATAGGCTGTCCTTCTCTGGTTCCCTCTGCAAAAAATTCAGGGATCCCTTGTACCAACTAACCCAGACATAGCTAATGATTGTAGTCTTCAGAGGCAGAGAAGATACTAGGCATACCATCCGCCGCTGCATAAACAGAGCCAACTCAGATGCTAACCATCTCTCTCTTTACCTTCACAACACTCAACAAAAGAATGCACATTCAGGTTGGATTAAAGAAAGCTTAACCAAACTTTAGTTCCAGGAAATTGTCAGCTCAATCCATTCTTAAGTGGCAAAGGTCAGATCCCAGTCCTGTCGCTCCCATTCCCAAGGGCATTTCCTCCCCAAGGGGTTCCTACAATCCATGAGGCAGCACATTTTCTAGCTCATTCTGACAGGGCATACCTAACCACATACTCCATAGGCCACACTCCGACTCACTAACTCCATCCACCTGTCTATGTATAGCCTATCAGAAAGAATTCTAAGTGACAGGCCTGTTACCAGGTACCCAAGAGATCAGCCCTACACTTAAGGTGCCTAACACCCTATTACAGCACCCCATACGCTTATTATGATTTTGCTCTAACCATGTAGGTACAGTTCATTCCAGCCCAAGGGAAGTTACAGAGTAGGTGTGAGCAGCATAGAGAATATTTCTTAACAAGAATGGAAGGAAGCTCTAAAATATTCTTGAAATCCAAATACACAGTGAATGGATGAATGAATAACTGGAGACATATTTTTTGAGGCTTTGGTTACATAACGCCAAGTTAGAACAGCTATGCACTGTGTTAAAAGAAAAAAAAAACTTCAGCTCAGATAAGATGGTTCCCATAGTTATTTCAGGATGGGTGTCTGTTAAACTCTATGTAGCGCCCCATAGTTATAGGTGCGTTTTGTAGTGAGTTTTTGTTAGGACAGCCAAAATTTAGTCAGGCCTGACTGTAAAGTGCAGGCCTGAATGTTTTGATCTGAGCTGCGGAGTGGCTCAGGGAGGAGCTGGAGACCGAAGGAAGGAACACCTCTTGGAGTTTCCTCCCCCTTGAGCAGAGAAGATTCTGGAAAGGGGGGCGAATGAGGAGGTGTCACTTCCTGATGTATGAGAAGGAGCCCTTACCAATCTACAGTCTGGATTGGCAGGGGGCAGGCCTCCTTAAATACAGCCGTCTGCTAGCAGGGGGGAGGAGTTGTCGGGAGTGGAAGTCTGAAGATGTAGCAGAGGTGCTGTGGAGGCCTCTACCCAGGAGGAAGCACCCAATCTGGAAGGGGGTGACCTTGAGGCCTGGAGGTTCGGGTGCAGCCAGGAGTGGAGGTGATTCCTGGAGTTGCACAAGGGAACAGGAAAGCAGCAGAGGTGCTACTGAGAGACTTTAAAGTGGCCCACTGGAGTCGGTGAGTGACAGACCCTGGGAGCTGGAAGAGAAAGGTTGGAACAGTCTGGGAGAGGAATAGCTGACAGTCTGCGGAAGCCTTGGGAGCCAGTCAGGGGAAGGAGTGCCACTGTGAGGAAAGCAGGTCGATTGGACCTGGAAGAGGGATGGGCTGGGAGTTGTAGTCCATCAAAGGCCCGGCTAGCACCAACGTACTAAGCTACACTTTGAGGGGTCCAAGGCCCTGGCCTGTAACTGGTGGTCTGGAGGCCCTGTTGGCAGTTTGCAGGCCTCACCATGCGCTAGCTGCGGTGAAGAGAAAGGAGTTATGTGAGCCTGATAAATTTCACTTCAAGTCAGGAACTAAGGGGTGTGCTGGAGAGAAGTGAAGGAGCAATAGCCTGCAGAAGAGATGTGCTGGAGGAAGTAAAGTGTATATACGGTTGTGTATATAGGAGGTCCCGTAACCAATTCTTTGGGCATCCCACAGTCATCCCTTTTCCCCATCCAAGTTTAAATCCCCTAAATAAAACAAACAAAAACAAGAGCCAGCCGGTTCAGTGACTTCGGATGTGTGAAATATGGTGGGATTGAGAGTAGCTATAAGGTGAACCACAATTATCAGCTACTCGCAAGGGAGCACATAGCTACATTTATATACAGGGAAACTATGAATGGACATACTCAAGTTCTTTTTGATGGGATACACCGGGGGGATGAGTCTCTGAAACACTTTGATCTGTTGATTATAAGACCATTTGGATTGGACACTTCGTTGTTGGGGCTAAAGACCTGGATTTGTTTATGTGTCCCTTATATAGAAGGTTGGATTTAAATGCAGATCAGAATAGACTTAAATTCTTGTATGAATATATTATTTGTTGCTTATGGAGTTTGTACGTTGGGCATAACAAGGACTATTTTAGAGAGACAGCATATTGCTTGAGTTACCTTCTTTATACCCTTAGGATGTTTCCTTTCAGAACTTTCAGAGTATCTCCACCTAAGCAAATTGTGTGGAAACTTTTTGATTTTATACTGTTTCCTTATGCAGATACTGCTCATGTATGCCCCTGAAATGTGACGAGCTAACGTGTGGACGTTCAATTGAAATAAGATTTGTGAACCCTACTTTGCAAAACATTGGATATGATGCTATGCCCAATTTCAATATTTGTATAATAAAGTTTATGGTTTTAAGCATTTATTTTGTTGTACCATTTACTATATGCCCAGTTAAAATCCACTGCTACACAAATTCTTTTGTTTCATATGTATCTTAGGATGTGGGCATGTAGGACAGAAAACCTGTTTCCCTTGTGGATGTATCAAATCTACAGGCAGACTTATATCACCTTTTTCAGGTTAGTTGTTAGAAACAAGTTAGTATGGTTCTTGCCAGTGTTGGCCGCCCCATTGGGGGGGGGGGGCGCCCCCCCAATCCATGCGCCCAGCCCTTAATCTCCATGCAGGGCACCAGACACATGGATTTCAATGTTGTTGTTTTTTTTTTGAAGCACATGATTAGAGCCTGAGGCTCTAATTGGCTTCAAAAAGGGTGGACTCAGAGCACAGAGCACTGCGCCCCGAGCCCATCTAGTTGTGTGAGATCAGCAAATTAATATTCGCTAATGTCTTCCTGCTTCTGTTCCTGGCCAATCAGGGATCTTGGGACTTCCGGCCAATCGGGTCTCAGGACCCGCTTCCTGTTCGGCCGGGAGGAGAAGCAATGGCCCTGACTCTTCCTTCGGCAAGCTGCAGTAGGTGGAGAGGCGGAGGGGCAGCAACAGCCTCTTCCAGCTTCCAGGAACCCTACCCCGGATCCAGCACCACCTCGTCACCATCCTCCTAAGGCAGTGGTTCTCAACTCCGGTCCTTGGGACCCACTAACAGGTCAGGTTTGCAGGATAACTGAAATGCATCCCAGGTGATATAATTTGCTGCTCAGTGATTGCAGTATTCTAGTCTGCATTTCCCTAAGGTAATACTTAAAATCTGGCCTGTTGGTGGGTCCCGAGGACTGGAGTTGAGAACCACTGTCCTAAGGTAAGGTCATAGATTGCCGCCTTCCCATCCGATCCATCCGGATACTGCCGCTACTAGTTCTTGCAGAGAAGACATAAAGGGTAATACTACAAATCTGTAAAATATACATGTGAAATTTTGCTACATGGTAGACAAAATGTCTCTTTTTTTCTTCTGTATCTGTCTTCTGGAAGCTTCGGGCTGGGTTCACACTATTGCGAATTGGATGCGGTTTCCAAATTTCTCTGCTACGGCTCCAGTGCGAATTTGCACAGGAGCCCTGTGTGTCTTTTAGTCCATTTCAGGTCCGAATTCAGCCCAAAATCCAGGCTGAGATCGGATCTGAAGCAGTGAACCAGGACGCACTGGACCCCTGCTGTGAAACGCATGCGAAGATAGTGTGAACCCAGCCTTAAGGGGAAGAAAACAATTACTTTTCACAATGCACAGTATAATTTACCAACAGTATGTATATTATATGAAGTCCACAGAACTGCATTCCTATAAATATCTGTGGTCATAAAGAGAGGCACAATAACACAGGTCTGGGGGTCACCTATCTGAAATCCAGTCCTGGGTGTGTACACCACTCTTCCTTTTTATGTAGCAATTATTCTCACCCTTTTTCATGGATGTTATGATACAATATGTGCTTGAACATGTCAGTATGCAAAGGGAGGAAGGGGGGTAGGGAGTCTCCTTGTCTACAGATGAATGGTGACTTTAATCTTCACTAATCGCTATTAAATGAGAGGGTCAGGCCCACCTGCTGGCTTCCACCTTCTGCTCATTGTACAACTCTGTTTAATCCAGAGTTAGGTTTAAATAGCCGAGGAACAAAGCTAAGTAATGTGTACCACAAGCGTGCCTGGGAGGGAGCCATGATCTGAGTGTGACACCCTGATACAGATGCATGTTTAATGGCTTCATCACAAAACCTGCCTAAACGAGGGCAGTGCTCCAAACATGACACGTGACTGCCTTGTGATGTTCACCAAATACAGCACAATCATCATTTCATTGTCTTTTTATCATACTAGTATGTTACATCTAATACATTCAGGCAAATTAAATAAGTCAGAAAAGCACATTACCGACAGCAACCAGGTATCATCTTATAGTGTAGTATTCACAGCGCTTCACTTTTTCCACTTTTTGTTATGTTACAGCCTTATTCCAAAATGGATTAAATTCATTATTTTCCTCAAAATCCTACAAAAAAATACCCCATAATAACAATGTGAAAGAAATTCGTTTGAAATCTTTGCAATTTTATGAAAAATAAAAAACGAAACAATCACATGCACATAAGTATTCACAGCCTTTGAGCTCAGTTGCATTCTGTTTCCACTGATCATCCTTGAGATGTCTCTACAACAGTGGTTCTCAACTCCTGTCCTCAGGACCCACAAACAGGCCAGTTTTTAACTATTACCTTGGGGAGATGCAGACTAGAATACTGCAATCACTGAGCAGCAAATGATATCACCTGTGATGTATTTCAGTTATCCTGGAAACCCAGCCTGTTAGTGGGTCCCGAGGACCGGAGTTGAGAACCACTGCTCTACAACTTGATTGTAGAACTGTGGTAAATTCAGTTGATTGGACATGATTTGTAAAGGCACACACCTGTCTATGTAAGGTTCCAAGTTAACAGTGCATGTCAGAGCACAAACCCAGCCATGAAGTCCAAGGAATTGTCTGTAGGCCTCCGAGACAGGGTTGTATTGAGGCACAGATCTGGTGAAGGGTACAGAAAAAGTTCTGCAGCATTGAAGGTCCCAATGAGCAAAGTAGCCTCCATCATCCATAAAAGGAATACGTTTGGAACCACCAGGACTCTACCTAGAGCCGGCCGCCTGGCCAAACTGAGCGATTGGGGGAGAAGAGCCTTAGTCAGGGAGGTGATTAAAAACCCGATGGTCACTCTGACAGAGCTCCAGCATTTTTCTGTGGAGAGAGGAGAACCTTTCAGAAGAACAACCATCTCTGCAGCACTCCACAAATCAGGCCTGTATGGTAGAGTGGCCAGACGGAAGCCAATCCTCAGTAAAAGGCACATGACAGCCTGCCTGGAGTTTGCCAAAAGGAATCTAAAGGACTCTCAGACCATGAGAAACAAAGCTTAAACTCTTTGGCCTGAATGGCAAGCGTCATGTCTGGAGGAAACCAGGCACAGCTCATCACCTGGCCAATATCGTCTCTGGATCTCAAACTGGGACGAAGGTTCATCTTCCAACAGAACAACGATCCTAAGCACACAGCCAATATAACAAAGGAGTGGCTACGGAACAATTCTGTGAATGTCCTTGAGTGGCCCAGCCAGAGTCCAGACTTGAACCTGATTGAATATCTCTGGAGAGATCTGAAAATGGCTGTGCACTGACGCTCCCTATCCAATCTGATGGGGTTTGAGAGGTCCAGCAAAGAAGAATGGGAGAAACTGCACAAAAATAGGTGTGCCAAGCTTGTACTCAAAAATACTTGAGGCTATAATTGGTGCCAAAGATGCTTCAACAAAGTATTGAGCAAAGGCTTTGAATACTTATGTACATGTGATTTTTTTTTTCATTTTTAATAACTGCAAAGATTTCAAACAAACTTCTTTCACGTTGCTCTGGAGTATTGTTTGTAGAATTTTGAGGACAATAATGAATTTAATCCATTTAGGAATAAGGCTGTAACATAACAAAATGTGGAAAAAGTGAAGCGCTGTAAATACTTTCCGAATGCACTGTATTACAGTCAAATTATAAAAAGAAAAAGATGTCTAACTGACTGCTGAGTTACTGTACTTTGCTTACTGTTCTATGTATTGCCTTTCTAAATAAGACTAAGCCCGGGTTCACACTTGTGCGATGCAGGAATCGGCGCGATTACAGAGTCGGTTCCCGCATTGCATTTTTCCCACAGGCAGTTCACACTGCCTTTTGCGAACCGCTGCGGGTGTCATTACAAAGTTAATGACACCCCCAGTTTTGTTCACAGATGCAGTGCGAACTGTGAACTCGCACATGAATCGGATCACATGGGTGAAAACACCCATGCGATGAGATTCCACTGCGGGGGAAAAAAGGTCCCTGCATCTTTTTTTGTGTGAATCCAATGCGAGTTCAGCCATATAACTATATGGCTGAACGCACATTGCTCAGAGATCGCATGTGATCGGCATCTGCGGTGCGGGCACGAATCACATGCGATCTCTGAGAGCACACAAGTGTGAACCCGGGATGAGGGCATGTATGCTACAATGCATTTGCAGAGAAAGTGTGGGAGGATCTAAAATGTAGATTTGTTACCAAACCGGAATAGGCAAAAAATCTTTCAAATGGGTCATTTGTTCAGTTGACAACATTCTAATACAGAATTTCCTTCATTTCAAGAAATTACCTCTCACGTCCTATTGTTTCTACTGAAAAGAAAATAAATAGAAATCTCTTGAATGGGACATGGGTGGCAAAAAATAAAACAGACAGAGATTTTAGCCATTTCCTCATCTATTCACAATGACATAACATGTTTTCGCTTTAAATATAGTTTGAACTATGTGTTGTCCCTAGAGATGTAACATTTCTGAAAATTTTGAAGCCACATGGAGCAGTGGCGGCTGGTGAAGTTTTAGGATGGGGGGGGCGCCAGACCCCGCCCTTCCTTTTTGATCCCTCCTACTTCTAATAAGCTCCATCCCTTATAGAATCCACCCACTCCGTCCCTTGTATTCCACATATTGCGTCAGGAGTACACAACTCAGCGACACAGGACACAGTATACAGCTCAGCATCACAGGGCACAGTATACAGCCCAAGCATCACAGGACACAGTATACAGCCCCAGCATCACAGGACACAGTATACATCTCAGCCTCAAAGGACACAGTATACAGCCCCAGCATCACAGGACACAGTATACAGCTCAGCATCACAGGACACCGTATACAACTCAACCTCACAGGGCACAGTATACAGCTCAGCATCACAGGGCACAGAATACAGCTCAGTATCACAGGTGGGGTAAATTGCAGCCAATAACACAGGTGGGGTAAATTGCAGCCAATATCACAGGTGGGGGAAAATTGCAGCCAATATCACAGGTGGGGGAAAATTGCAGCCAATATCACAGGTGGGGTACTTTTACAGCCAGTGACACAGGTAAGGACACTTAAGCAATCAATAACACAGGTGGGGGGCACTTTTGCAGCCAGTGACACAGGTGGGCACACTTTTGCAGCCAGTGACACAGGTGGGGGCAATTTTGCAGCCAGTGACACAGGTGGGGGCAGTTTTGCAGCCAGTGACACAGGTGGGGGCAGTTTTGCAGCCAATAACACAGGTGGGGGCAGTTTTGCAGCCAGTGACACAGGTGGGGGCAGTTTTGCAGCCAATAACACAGGTGGGCAC
>BLSH010207549.1:600302-619378 GCA_018402905.1 Glandirana rugosa | reverse complement strand
GGCAGATGCACTATTTTCATATTACTGGGTTTAGAGTCTTTAATGTAAAGTTTCATTTGTTTGAGCTTATTCATTTTTTCTTTCTTTTGTAAATAATTTAGGAAAGCTTCAATGTAATTTTCTTTCAAGAACAAATCAATATTTTATCCATTGTCATGGGGCACTTAAATGGCATGGGTGCCTACTTTTTGCTAATCTGGGTCACAATACCCAGTACTTTTGGATTTGGGGGAGCATGTGACCTTCTCTCATGTGACAGTGCTTGAGTCTACACAGTCTAGAAGCCAATCACTAAAGGCCCGTACACAAGGTCCGATTATTGGTCAGGAACGGTCGTCCAACAGCCTGTTGGCCGAAAATCCGATCGTGTGTATGCACGATTCTACAGCCGATTTCCAATCATTTTCCAACAGAAGTTGGATGACGAGACTAGAAAACTTGTGTTGGCCAACAAGGAGTTGGCCGATTGTTGGCTCGTGTGTACAGAAGTTGACCAACATTTTATTGGATTTGCAAACATGCTTGTTCGGAAGCCAGGAACAAGCCGGAAGTGTCCATTTGTGTAAACCTACGTTCCTTATTGATAATTCACATTCATAAAGCAAATTGAATTGAAAATTGAGAATCAACGCTCACCAAACTTCTCCTAACACGAAATTAGCAGAAGGGGCCCAAAGGGTGGCACACACAAGTTCCTCTTTATACGCTTGTAGCATGTCACTTCGTTTGGCTTGGTCGGACGATTACTTGCTTCACATTAGTGCGCTAGACCAAACCACCATTGCCCAATTTGGACAAAATTTGGACATTCGGTTGACCAACCATCGGCTCATGTGTACGAGGCTTAAGTCTGAGAACTGTCATATGACCAGGAGAGAGATGTAACTGCTCCCCTTAGTGTCCAACACCAACTGACACCTTGGATTTCAGTGGTGGCTGCAGCAAAGGCAGAAACTGATTTTGTTAAAATTCTTACCCCAGCACTTGCAGACAGTTTGCAACTTTCAATGCTACTGGTTCCTGCCTGGATCACCAAGTGAAAATAGAAGAAAGAAAGCTTAAAAAAGAAAACTAATCCAGACATCACATCTAAAAATTGTTAAGCTGCAATATAATAAATGTTTGCTTTTGGGTTTAATACTGCTTTAATATCACCATAAGGCATTACTTTAAGGGTCTAAAGTGGAACTGCAGCTTCTTTACATTTGAATCTGCTTCCCATTTGGTGCCTGTATCTCTGTTACTCTGGCATGTATGCAGATGTGTGGAAGGGCCTTGCCCGACTTTCAGGTCCCCGCAGAGCCCAGTGACACGTCTGTGCACGAGCAGAGAGTTACCACATGTGCAGATACATTAGGATTATGGTCTTCCATACTGCTCCATCACTGTGCATGCATGGGAAATCTGCATGTGTGCAGATGGCAGGCAGGGCTCTGCCAAGACATAAAGCCCTGTGGCACATCTGTGCATATGCAGAATTGGGAGGAGAGGTGGTGAACGTCACCCCTGTCTAGGCAAAACAGACGGAAGTACAAAAACCCCATAAGGAACAAAAAAAAATAACATGCAAATGTAGGAGGGGGCGATGGAGCCATCTGTTTTACTGAAAAATAGTGGATGGATTTTAACTTTAGGGCTGGCTTCACAACTATGCATTGCAGTGCCATTCCTCAATGAACAAGTACAGTAGATGATGATATACCTGGTATGCAGGACACAACAACCTACATTCTGTGCACTATGGTGTGCTGCTAAAAAAAAAGGTGCAGTTTACTTCTGTTCCCGTATTTTGACAGTCCATTCTAACTGAATGGACTTGGTCATGGATACAGGTACCAAGGGAGGGACAAAGAGGCTGAGGAATGGGCAAGGTATACATATATTGTGTGTCATTGCAAATACATTTTTGGATTCTTGGAGACTTCTTTTGGCACCAAAAGGCCAAATATTGAGCTAAAGTTGATGGTCAAGCAGTTGTTTTACAAACTACAGAACGTATGTTTTTTTTTAAGTGTAATGATTGATTAAAAATAAATTGGCAATGTCTTAATTCTCTTGCCAGACTCCAAGGCATCCACAACTTTCTTTCTGAGAGCCTTGGACATCTCTTGATCTTGGCATGGTGACAGCACAGACCCCAAGAGATAAGAGAACCCAAGACCTTAGATATCTGAGGTCTAAATAAAATAGGTTCCACCTGCATAATCTCTAAGGAGATTCCAATTATTGGCACCTTTTCTGGAACACCTGACTTGAAATGAATTCATTGAAATTAGTGTAGTTGGGGTGTATTTACTTCCATGTGACAAATCTGTGTATTTAGGAATTTAGATTATGAGAATGAATGTAAAATCTGTGTGTCATTTATCCAATTAAATTACCTTTACCTGTAGCCAGTATTTGAATAATGTTTTCCAGTTGACATTTGCTGAAAAAGCTAATAATGTTAATACTTTTTTCATTTTACTGTATTTTTCTTAATTTCAGAAGGGAAAAAATCAGTGGTACTTGAATCTTCTGTTTAAATCTTCAATGCTATAGTTGGAAATTACACAGTGCTGGAAGCTCTTGACATTGATCTGTGCCAGCACACTTTGGATAAATATTCAACATGGTTGCATCCCGGAATCTCTATTTTATTACATTGTGGACACTGAAAGGCCTGCTGAAAAGATACCCCATTACATGCATAACACATGGTGTGCAATATATTTTTGAATACTTCCAAAGTAATCATTGTTGTTAATAGGATGTCTATTGTTTCCCTGTCCCAGGCATATTCACATATAATAGTGCAGTAGGACTGTGACTGCGATATCTAGTCTTATTCATACATCATGTTTTGCTACCTGTATGAACATAGTAAGGGAACTAATTGTCATGTCAGATTCTATTTGTGATAATAGAGGAAGCTGCTGATGTAGTGAAATGTTAACTGACATTTTCAGGCCCAACCGCTGGTAGAGAATACGTTTTAGAAGTAACCTATTCATGGCCAGATATGCCACCATAAAGTTTCCTAGGATCACTTCGGCACAGTTTTCATTGTGGTTGGATATGAACTAAACACACACTCACTCTGTACTAGTATGATAAGCATCTTAGACTATTTTCGAAAAAAGGAAAAAAAGAACAGGATTCACAATTCCACATGCAATAACATGAGTTACTGCATAGGGGCGCAATTCATTTTGAATGACACCCCAATGCACTATGGCAACTACATGTATTGCAGCATTATGCATTATGAAAAAGGGTCATGTGCTATTTTTAGGTACATAAGGGTGGATTGACAGCCAATTAAATTTGAGCCCTAATTCCTTGAATCATTTCAATATAATTTTAAATTGTGGTTAAATATGGACTTAAACACAAACTCGCTCACTACCAGTATGACTTTTTTACAAAGACAAAAACGAGACATTAGGAGGTAACTGAACCAGGTCTGGATTTACACTTCCACATCACCGTAACAAGCATAATAAGTGGTAATGTGTTGCTACTCATTCTTAAACCCTTACAAACTCTCAAGTAAAATAAAGATGACTCAAATGGATGCTCAACTTTTGCAATAATATTGATATGACATATACTGTATAATTGCTTTAGAATCCATTTTATTATGTAATGTTATAAAAAAAAATCCATTTCATTCTGTAGATGCAATTGCCTTCTAACATTGTCAAAAAAATAAACAAATCCATATTGCATTATGGTAATCTAGATGGCCCAGGGATCCTATGATGTGTGATTGGTTCACTGCTTTTCTCAGATGCCTGCACAGAGACAATTCTAGGCATCCTCTGCAATAGAAGCAGCTTTTTGATGAGATACTCTGTAAGGCATGCAGACACTGCAACATTTCCAATTACAACAAATTATTGAAATCAGGTGATTAAATTAAAGGCTGACTCTCACAATTGAGTAATTAGTGTAAAAAGACACAGTAGAATAAAAACAAAAACAAACATACAGTATACAGAAAAAAAGAAACGGGAAAAGGTTGTCTTGCGAAAAAGAAAATGGTACATGCTACTTTCGGGTTGCAAGCATGTGGATTCACTAACATTTGGATGGCCATTGACCCACATACCAATCCTATTATTACAGGCTGTGAGATGGATGTCAGTAACTAGGAGACCGAATACTTGTCACTCAGACTTAGGATCCTATCCAGCACCTTCCCATGTGGCAAGCTGAGATGCAATGGTGGCATTTGTCCATTGAACGAAAGCTGTGATATCCTGTAACTTCAGGTGTGCAGAGGAACTCATGAAAACAGTCCTACTGCGCTACCATCAGCCACTGATTGAGGAGGCTTGAAAACTAAATGGCTTCCATTGTGGTTCCTACTGTAAATAGTATGTTGATGCCATGGTCTGGATGAGCCGAGGCTTGTATAGCATTGTATTTGTCCTGACGAGAGCATTCCTCCCAGGCCATAGTTGGCAAGTCTAGAACCACCGGATCCACATAGCTCACCAGTGTGAGTTCTACCATTGCCAAACACTGCCGGAGAAGTCAATCTTTGCTGTCCTGAGAAATAAAAAGGTGGACAACATCAACACAGAAATTCATCAAGTAATTATGCTGTTTTAGTACCCTAAGACCAGACTCATGAAAGTTTATTCAGAAATTAAAATGAAAAGTCTTCTTTTACTGCTAACATTTGCCATAAAAATTGGATGGGATCCAAATGGCAGGCAAGTCCATTTGTCACATTCTCCGTATTATATAAATCTTTTTCCATGTTCCTAATTAATTTGTTGGAAAGTTTGATGACACTTATACCATTATAGTTACTAGTTCTGATCTGAAGGGAAATATATATACTTTTCTGCCTAGAACAGCCTTTGATAAAAAGAATGCCCAAAATATAATTAAAAGCAAATACGTTAAACTACATTAACTTATGATGAAGGTCTTGCCTGAGAGATCTTTAGCATCTCTACCTCTAGGAAGTGAAGAAAAAAGCAAGGAAGTCAAAAATAAGATCTTAATAGTGTGGTCAAATTAAGAGATTTCAAAAGAAAGAAAGTACAAAAAAATAGGGGTCTTCCGCATCTCCAGGTTAATATAAAGAATTTAAACCCAATGAAGAGTGTCATCAATGTCTACAGCTTTCCCCTTTTTAGTTTGCATAATGGGTAATTGTGATTTTTTTACATCAATAAAGTTGCAGATCCATTTCTTCTTGAGCACTTCATATGTCACTTAAATAGAGTTCAGTAACTGCCTTAGTGACCTCTACTAGCACATTTGTAGCCAAGAAGCCTTCCATTAGCTCTCACTTCACTGATCTGTGGCTCAATTTCTTGTGGCGAGAAGCCCTAATCTAATGAATAGCTCAGCCCAGACGTTGGTGGAAGTAATACAGACAGATAAGAGATGGCCTTGCTGCCTCTGTTGAATGGAAAATTACTCAATATTCAACCCTTGTTATTGATGAGAATGCATCGCTTAGCTTCAAAACAATTTTTAGATTTCCAAATTGCTTCTGTTGACCTTTTAAATGCAAGTGATACATTTCCTATTGCTGATAAACAATCATTGGACAGCAATTTTCTATTGACTCAATCCATGTCAATTCTACTTAGTGTAATAATAAATAAAATATGGCATGACTGGATTCTTTTTAATAATATCTTGTGGAGGTGCTGTTGAAGACAACATGTTAGAGCAATTGCATTACTTTCAGAGCTATGTGCTCGTATGTGGGTGTATATAAATGCTATGTGAGCAAAGCAGATAGAGTGTCAGCACTGGGATCTAGATGGAGTGCAAACTTCGAAAGTGACCCCAGTTGAAACCTACCGGTTATCTGGATCATATAGACTCAATTCCTTAAGCTATAATTATAAATAGTTGCCATAAAATAGTTACACTATATTACCAAAAGTATTAGGATGCCTGCCTTTACATGGACATGAACCTTAATGGTATTCCAGTCTTAGTCCGTAGGGTTCAATATTGAGTTGGCCCACCCTTTGCAGCTATAACAGCTTTAACTCTTCTGGGAAGGCTGTCCACAAGGTTAAGGAGTGTGTCTATGGGAATGTTTGACCATTCTTCCAGAAGTGTATTTGTGAGGTCAGACACTGATATTGGAAGAGGAAGCCTGGCTCACAGTCTCCACTCGAATTCTTCCCAAAGGTGTTCTATCGGGTTGAGGTCAGGACTCAGTTCATCCATGTCTTTATGGACCTTGCTTTGTGCACTGGTCAAAACAATTTGGTGTAGGGGGGATTGTGTTGTGGGGTTGTTTTTCAGGGGTTTGGCTTGACCCCTTAGTTCCAGTGAAGGGAACTCTTAAGGCATCAGCATACCACGATATTTTGGACAATTTCATGCTCCCAACTTTGTGGAAACAGTTTGGGGATGGCCCTTTGCTGTTCCAATATGATTGCGCACCAGTTCACAAAGCAAGGTCCATAAAGACATGGATGAGGAGTTTGAGGTGGAGGAACTTGACTTGCCTGCACAAAGTCCTGACCTCAACCCAATAGAACACCTTTGGGATGAAAATCGAGCTGACACTGCGAACCATTCCTTCTCGTCCAACATCAGTGCCTGACCTCACAAATGGGCTTCTGGAAGAATGGTCAAACATTCCCATAGACACACTCCTAAACCTTGTGGACAGCCTTCCCAGAAGAGTTGAAGTTGTTATAGCTGCAAAGGGTGGGCCAACTCAATATCAAACCCTACGGACTAAGACTGGGATGCCATTAAACTTCATGTGCGTGTAAAGGCAGGTGTCCCAATACTTTTGGTAATATAGTGTAATTTCAGCAATTAGAGCAAGTGACAGCTGTTAATTACTATTTTTATGGCAAATAACATGTGCATTAAAGTGGTATTAAACCCAAAAGCAAAAATGTATTATATTGCAGCTTACCAATTCTTAGATTTGATGGCTGCATTTGTTTTCTTTTTTAGGCTTTCTTTCCTTTATTTTCACCTGATGATCCAGCCAGTAAGTCTGTTGTTTTTAAACAGAACAAGCTGTCCTGCAAATGTAGCAGTTGAGAAAAACCATTTAACAATTACAGGGGAGCTTACAATAATACACTTTTATTTATTTATGTAAAACCTTTATCTCAAAAGGAACAAAACGTGCTGTAACTGCTTATAAAGTGTTAGCTGGAGCTCAATTTGTTAGTGCATCAAAATCTGCTAGTGCATCTAACATTCCCCTTCCCCCAGACTGATAATGCTGCTGTCCAAAGGTGTCTCTATTGCTTCTTCATACAGAGAGTAGGAACCCTAATACAGAAAGTGTGTATTGCAAAGTACTGGCTGGATCACCAACTGAAAACAGTGGGAAAAAATCCTAAAAAAGGAAACACATGCAGCCACCACATCTAATAATTGGTAAGCTGCAGTATATTACATTTTTGGTTTTGGGTTTAATACTGCTTTAAGCCCAGGTTCACACTGGTGCGATGCGGGAACCAGCGCGATTCCAGCGCCGCTTCCTGCATCGCATGTCTCCCGCAGGCAGTTCACACTGCCCTCTGCGAACCGCTGTGGGTGTTAATACAATGGTAATGACACTGCCAGGTTGGTTCACAGATCACAGTGCGAACTGTGGATTTGGACAGGAATCGGATTGCATGGGTGAGAACACCAAGCAATCCGATTCCAGTGCAGCGAAAAAAAGTCCCTGCACCTTTTTCTGTGCGAATCCAATGCGAGTTCAGCCATACAACTGTATGGCTGAACTCGCATTGCTCAGACATCGCATGCGATTGGCACCGCAGTACAGGTGCGAATCACATGCAATGTCTGACATCGCACAAGTGCTAAAGGTACTGGATTGAGACTAATATCCTTTATTTATTGAACAAGATACATTGCTGGCACAATTTATATAGGTTGCTAAAAAAAACTTATTGAGAGTATTTTAACTACTAAACTAACCTCTCCCCAGGATGCTAGGCATTATGGGGTTGTTTTACAAAAGGCAAGACTGTTCACTTTACAAGGGAAGTTACATTTTGCAAGAGAACTATCCCCACAGTTTAGTGAATGAGATGAAGATCTGCTGAATTCCATCATCCAATCATGTGCAAGCAAAAATGCTGGCTTTTACTTTCCTTGCATATGATTCGGTATTCTTTGCAAGGTGAAACTTCACCACATTCACAAAGCTCTGGGGAAAATTCTCTTGCAAAGTGCAACTTCCCTTGGAAAGTGCACATCTTATCTACCTTTAGCAAATCAGTCTCTATAAGTTGGTATTATTAGGTAAAGTGTTTCTCCCTTTAAAAAACACCTGAACCTCACAGAACTACTTATGCCAATAGGCAAGAGAATAGGTTTGGTATGAAATTCAAAGACAAAGATGATGTCTGTAAGTGATTTGGGCACATGTATTAATTGAGTTTTCATGCTTGAATTTGTAATTGTGCCACTTTCTTTTAATAATTAGATCTTCCTAAATAATTACGTAAAATGGTGAATGCCTATTTAATCTAATTTATGAAGCAATGTTGGGACAGACTTCATGGAAAACAGCTATATCGCCATAAGATGATCTAACTGATGTGGTATTAATGCACGAAAAGTCAACTTTACCAAGCATTTTCTGGACACTAAAATTCTGCCCCATCATTGATGTCAGTGGAAGGAATTCTGCCCCACTGTTGATGTCAGTAGAAGGAATTCTGCCCCACTGTTGATGTCAGTAGAAGGAATAGTGCCCCAAGGGCCGAATAAAGCCAAGCAAAGGGCCGCAGTTTGGAGACCGCTGATCTAACTCAAAATCAAGTTGCTATATGAATGGTCTCCACTGCCTTAGTAAAGCAACCCTAATACATGTAACATAAATCATGCAGTACACACAAACTATCTATATTCATTTTTTTCCATTCATACAGTTTTAAAGCAGCGTCCTGGCTGCAATATGCCTCCCATGGTTCCTTAATGGTTGTCTATCCTGTGGTGTCCTATATTGGCACTACACATAATTGCTCAAAGAAGATGTACAAAAGCAAAAATGTGCTAGTGCCAAAGCAGGCCAGACAGAGTTGTTTCTAGCAATAAATAATTACAAAAACAATAATGCAAATCTAAACAGGTAGAAGATCAATGTTATATATTAAACACATGTTTTATTTTGCCATTAAAACTCAGTAGTTAAATCCTAACTCCAGCCAAATGTTTTTTTTCTCTGTTTTCAGAGTAAGAAATGTTCTAATTTTTGCCTGTGACCCCGCTGGTAAGATTTAACCTCACTTACGTTCCTGTGACCCCTGTTTAAGAAAGGAGGGTTGTGGGCATTCCCAGAACAGGAATAAAAAACATTCCTCACTCTACTCAGTCTATTTCTTTTTGCATCCACTGACCTGACCAAAAGCGAGTGGCGATTTCCCTAACAGGGACACAGATGTCAAGGAAAACTTGACAGAGGCTCTAAACTGTCCCTTCTTTAGCTAGAATTAAGTAGAAAACTTTGGCTGGAGTTGAGCTTTAACATTTAGAGGCAGATTTATAAAAGCAGCATTTTTTTTACCTATACTTCCATTGTTTCAGTTTTCCCACAAATATAAATTTGCCCTAAACTTTAATGGATTTCAATAAAAAAATACTCCTTATGTTAATCAGGAACATATCTATATAATAAGTGGGTGTGTATTTTTACATTCTACTGAGCATATGACTAAAGGCAAATTTTTTTAGATTTGGATAGAATATTGAGGGGTTAGAACCCGTGTCCCGTTTTATTGTTGTCTGTATACTCATTAGGGGGATTCACTGTCTCCATTGCCCCAGGAAAGTCACCAGTGTCACCAGGAAAGAAGGTGGGAAAAATTCCAAAATTTTGAGCTGCCACCAGAACTAGAATAGAGGGGAAATCTTACAATGGGACACTGTCTAAGAGGGAAAATCCCTCACATTGGAAAGATATCCTCACACTTCCTGTTGAGTCTACAGGACCGGAAGTGAAGTGAAATTTCCACCTAATGAGATACAAATGTAAAACAAAAAGACAATAGATTTAACACGCCCCAGTAACTCGCTCACAGCCTTGTACAAAACCACCCCCAACACTCTCCTCTTTTGAATTTACTACCAAAGAGGTCACTAAAGTTTTCTCAGAAGCCTACCTTACCACCTGTCCGCTGGACCCTGTTCCCTCACAACTACTACGGTCACCCTCTTCTTCTATCCTATGCTCCCTCACTCACATCTTCACTCTGTCACACTCTACTGGCACCTTTCCCTCCCCTATAAAATATGCACTGATCACCCCCATACTTAAAAAGCCCTCACCATCTTGAACAACTTAAGACCCATCTCCTTACTCCCGTTTACCTCTAAACTTTTAAAACGCTTAGTCTACAACTGTCTGAGCTCCTACCTCACTGACAACAACCTTCCTGACCCTTACATTCTGGCTTTTGCTTACTAAACTCCACTGAAGCTGCCCTACTAAAGTTCACTAATGATTTACTAACTGCTAAAACCAATGACCACTATGGCATACTCACACTACTATACCTCTCTGTGGCTTTTGATACTGTTGACCATCCTCTTCTCCTCAAAAACTCCACTCTATTGACACCCAAGAGTTTGCTCTCTCCTGGTTCCCCTCCTACCTATCACAGTGCTCCTTCAAAACTTCTTCCTTCATAACTCTGTCTCCTCCTCTCCACTTCCATTTTCTTTAGGGGTCCCCCAAAGTTCTGTCCTTGCACCCTCCTCTTCTCCACCCTCACCTCCTCTCTTGGTCACTTAATAAAGTCCCATGGCTTCCAGTACTCACCTCACTCTTTGAGTCTCCTCTTGAATTACTAACTTACTAACTGACATATTAGCATGGATGTGGCAGCACTTTTTCAAACTCAGTCTTTCTAAAACTGAGCTATAATATCCCCCCCTGCCCCCCCTGCCCCCTCCCCTGACTTCTCCATCAAGATCAATAATACAACTATCAGTCCCTCCCCTCATGCCAGGATACTACGTGTAATCCTGGACTCTGACCTATCCTCTCAGCCCCAAATCCAATCGCTGCCCAAATTTTGTACACTTCACCTCCATAACATCTCCAAAATATGCCCCCTTTTTGGGTTGCTAAGCAACTTATTCACTCACTTGCTATACTGACTATTGTAGCTCCCTCCTCATTGGTCTACCTCTCCGCAAGCTATCCCCTCTTCAGTCTATCATAAATTCTGCTGCCATCCACCTTACCAACCATTCAGTGTCTTCCACCCCTCTCTCCACTGTGCAAACTGTTGGCACTATATAAATCCTGTGTAATAATAATAAAGCCCCCCTAATCTAGCAAAGGTGAAAAAACGTTTGCCTTTAGATATGCTTTAAGGGAAATATCCCTGTGTCTATGGACTGAAATAGAAGCTCTTAATACACGTCACAGCTCTTACTACAAGGTCGTGGCATAATGTTAGCTACCATAGACATCATGTCTGAAAAGTGTTCAAATGTTAGGAGCCTGTGAGAACTAAAATATAACCTGTATGTGCAACATATTACTGATTACAAAAAGTAACATTATCTGGCCAATGAATATTGCTTTATAATACAAAGTCATTTTGGGTAATTAACTGCAGTGTCCAGATACAGAGGTAAGTGTTGAGAACCCCAGCTCTGTGTCAGAGATATAAAAACTACTCTGGTAATTTGTGAGCAAGGGGGGGCATTTAAATGTCAAAGCGATAGCTGCCCTGCAACAATGCAATCTTAATGTATATGTGACGCATTAAGCTTTGTGTTTCCCATTGAAGCCACTTTACAACAATTTGAGTTCAGATGTGACAATGAAAAAAGGATCTGTTTGGTTGCTATTAACAATATTTTCCATGTAGAACACTTTTCATACTTGAGGTCTACTGTTTGTATGTATAAACAGTTGAGTCTACAGGACAGGAAGTGACATAGAATTTCCCCCTAATGAGACACACATGGCAAAACATCCAGTTTTTGTTATTATTTAAACACTTAACATGCAACCACAAAAGTCAGACTTGGTCCATTTAGAACGTAAGATGCATATTTATTATATTGTAATGGTGTGTACATTTGTGAGCCCAATTTGACCAGAATACCGAGCAGTGACATTTGTGATCCCTGATCGGAGCCTCCTGTGGTTCTTTCTCTGCTCTGTTTATGGCCCTATGGTAATTCACTGATTGTGTGTTTTCACAGTGAATTCTACCAGTGCCATACACAGAACAGGAGGGATGTTCACCAGCAACCCTGCAAAGAAAAGTCATGTTATTTGTGAACATTGTCTTTTAACAACAGTGTTCTCCAATCCACAAAGATACCCAACGGTTTATATTTTGAGTGGAGGTTGATCACAGTGTTAATATAGTACATTCTCACACCTGGAGATCTGAACAAATGTGCCTATTAGTGGTCCCTGACTGTTTTGGGAAGCACTATACTATTAAATGAAGAAACTATAATTAGAGACATGATGGAAACTGGTTTGGCTACTTTTAAAATAAACAGACTTTGAACTATCATGGTTCATAGTTTTAATAAAAGCTTAGAAAACCAGTTTGCAGATCAGCTGTACGTTCATGTACCCAAATAATGTGTTAAGGTAATGGCAAAGTCCTTTTATCATTAGGATTTTTAAAGTGGTTGTAAAATCTGAAATAAAAAATGAACAAAGCATACCCCTCTATAGTATGTACCTGTCTCAAACCAAAGCCCCCAATGTGGTTCCTATCTGCTGTCTCTTCCCTCTGCATGTGTCAGTTGTGACAGCTTATCCCAACACTACAGAATCCAAGTTACACCCCAGCCACCCCCCCCAACCCCCCAAAGCACACCGAGGGTGATTGACAGCCTAATTTGTGCATCTTTCCCTATGAGACTGTGTGGAGGGGGGGGGGGTGCCCTTTCCTTCCACTCAGGTCTAAGATTACAACCAGATCTATTTGCTATGATGTGCAACATGTGCATCAGATCCCCTCTTCCTGCCTCATGGAGCTCAGAGTGTAAAATGTGTCCTTTAGGAGGCTGTAAAGAAGAGAGCTCTGCAGATAAATGGGTACAACTTATGAAGGAAGATTTGTTTCATCTCTGTATCATGTGATGCTAGTCACTGTGGATATATGTATGGGTTTAGAACCACTTTAAGTCTCAGGCTCAGAGGCTCAGGGGCCAAGTAACAATATCTGCTTCTTTTGTCCATGTTGGTGAATCTGTGATAGTAGAGAGAGAGATTATATATAGATAATGTAATAGGCTAATTTACCACTATCTCTAAATCAAATGCCCTGCATATATTGCTCAATTAGGCAAAAACTCAGATGATTTTCTAAAGGAGTACATAATGCTCAAAGTGAGTGTTCTCATAGCTTAGTGCAATGTTAGAACCTCTGCCAGCTTTTTATTGCTGTCTGTATCCCTGATTCCATTTTCCTCCTGCTTCCTGTCTGGTAAAATGCCCACAGAACAGAAAGTGAGAGGAAATGTCTCTAATAGAGCCCTGCATGGCAATAAAACCCAACAGGGGATCTTACCTTTCCCAATTTATCCAAAAACAAAAAGTTTGGGGATAGATATATTTTCTCCTTTAGTAAATCAGTCCTTATGATGCCAATTACAGGTTAACTGAAACACTTTAGCTTGATGTATGAAAAAAAGTCCAATTACAGGGTTTATTTCCACAAAATATATTTAAAACAATTCTTTCTTTATTATTAAATGGTATATCTCTAAGGCTGGGATCCAGTAAAACTGCATTAAAACAATTTTTATGTTTTATGATGGTATACCTCTAAAGCTTTCGATTGAGCATACCCGTGACCCCTCTGAATTTAGCTATGAAACATCTATATCTAAAATTCAAAAGGTACCACTTATCCTAAATGTACAGTAATTCTACATAAAAATACATAATGGCTAAAAGTTTAACTTTAGTTATTTTTGCCAGCATAACAATATTTTCTGCCAAACTCACGAATGCACACAGTGGACCTGTTTACTCATAGACACACACAGCAAGTCCTCAAAATCCACTTACACAGCAGGAACACCTTAATCCGATTTACAAAAATGAATCACGACTATGTGAGTGATAAACCCATGAATGTAACCAACTTGTGTATGTGAATTCACTCAATTCAAGCACACGTCCTCATGGTTGTAACAACCCCTTCCCAAGTACTGTTTAATATCAGATAATATCCTCCTTATTTTTGTAAATTGAGCTTATAACTGCATTAATGAGAATACATATTACAATTTAAAACTATTTTAAACATGTAATTTAATTTAAAATAAATATGTTTATATTGTATGTCTTACACGTATAGATTTGTGTATCTGAGACTCTGAGGTGCCATTCAAAAAAATAATTTTCTGTTTCAATATTTTTATTGAGATTTTTGAAGGATAGGGTCCACAACGCAGGTGGAGCATATCAAAGCATTAAGAACAAGTATAAGGCACCATTCACACAGGGGCGACTGTCGCTCCGACTTGGGTAGCCTCAAGTCGCCCCAGGTCGCTTGACATCTGAAATCCCATTGAAATGAATGGGAGCCGTCTTAATGTACACTACTGAAGTCGGAACGACTTCAGAAAAAGTTCCTGTACTACTTCTAGGCGACTTCTATCCGACTTGTGCCCATAGAATTGAATAGAAGTCGCCTCCAAGTCGGATCCCCCATCTAAATAAAAGCGACTTTGTAGTGAAAAGAATAGAATTTATTTTTAGGCAACCCCCTCCCTCCCTTTTCTGATTGGTCAAGGCAAAGTCGCCTGGAAAAAGTCATGTTGTAAAGTCGCCTCAAGTCCCTGGAAGTCGCGCTGGAAGTCGCGCTGAAAGTCGCGCTGAAATTGCCTAGCAAAGTCGCGTCAAAGTCGGGTCGCCCCTGTGTGAATGCAGCCTAAAAGAGAAAGACATGCTGATAGGTTAATTGGATCCTGTCTAAATTGGCCCTAGTATGTGTATGTATGAATGTGAGTTAGGGACATTAGATTGTGAGCTCCTTGAGGGTAGGGACTGATGTGAATATACAATGTATATGTAAAGCGCTGCGTAAATTGACGACGCTATATACGTACCTGAAATAAATAAATAAATAAATAAATAAAATATTATACCACCAGGTATTTCCAACACAAATGGATGCCATATAGATTAGAACTTCAACATAAAAGAGCAAATTGTTCTCATGGAGCCAACAGCAATCCCATCCAGACCCAAAATAATTTAATTTATAGTGTAATCCAAATTATTATTATTTTTTCTTTAATCATACTGTAATGGAAAAAAAATATTCTTAAACAGAGTAGTCATTAACCCCTTGGTGACCACAATGCTGTTTTTTTTTTTTTTTAATTCCCCTTGTCCTGAGAATTTCAAATTAATTATTAATTATTCCTAGTTATTTGGCCCAATCCTAAACTGAAAAAATGAGTCATAGTGTTATTGTCAAGTTAACTGACACATACTGATGTTGCTAAATTTGTTCAGGGCATTTAAGCTGAAAAAAATGGTGGTCATGAAAGGGTTACTAATGATACGCATGTTGTATGGCCAATGGAATTGCAGCTAATTTAAAAGGTTTCAAATCACATATCACAGCCAATGGGCATCTGGGAGCCATGTCTTGCTTTGAAATGTGCATGTCCCTCCCAAGTCTTATTACTGCCAGGAGTTTCTGCGGTGGGTGTGTAGAAGAGTTTGCCGTCTTCCCAAATGAATGGGATCAAATGGATACTTATCTACATGTGTGCATGTGCAGTTTAAAAGCTATCCTTTATTTAACTCAGTGGAGTGGAATGCAGTCATTCACATCCCATACTCTAGTTAATTCAGTGAATTGGGTAGCAGTCATTCACATCATGTCCTACCTATATAAAGTAGAATTAAAGGTAAAACTTTTTTTTATCATTTTGACTAGAGTAATGGAGGGTTATAACCCCTGTCAGTTTTTTTAACCACCTTTCCCTTTTGGGAGATTTCTCTTCATTTCCCGTCACATAGCCAAAACAGAAAGTAAGAGGAAATCCCTCCAAAGTGAGGAAATCCTTGGCTGTTAACAGAGTCACTAGATCTAATGTCCCCACTGAAAGATGTATTGTCTATTCCTGTTCTGCTGGAGTGATTTTCTTTCACTTTCAATGTAAATGGTAAACAGGAAAAAAATAGAGGGTGAGTCTCCCAAATGGGAACACAGACCGCAACAGAAACCTGACCAGTGCGCTAATCCCTCTCCGCTCTGAAATGAAAAAAAAAAATATGGCCTTTAGTTATAATTTAGATTGGAACTAAATCTAACTTTTAGAAAACTACAAGCAGACAGCTTTTTATTGCAGAAGAGTCAAGCTATGTCTTTTCTGCAGTAATACAAACTTACCTCCCTGCTTGCAGTTTTCTACTGAATGTACACTGAGCTGCACATACACATTCCCGGCACACTTCTGCGGTGCTGGAATAACTGACTCCTGTGTGCATGCATGGGATGACATCACCCCACTCTAGCCAATCAAGAGTTTGAAAACCCAGACTTGGGGAAAAGATGACGGATGGTGAGGGTTGTAACTACTACATTGCCGGAGGGTGGAGGTGAGTATACTGGGGAGTTTAGTTCAGTTTTAACTCAATGGATTTAGATGCAGTCATTCACATCCCATACCCTACCTAACTCAATGGATTTAGATGCAGTCATTCACGTCTCATACCCTACCTAACTCAATGAATTGAGATGCAGCCATTCACATCCCATACCCTACCTAACTCAATGGATTGAGATGCAATCATTCACATCCCATACTCTACCTAACTTAGAGGACTGAGATGGAGTCATTCACATTCCATATCCTGCCTAACTCAATGGATTTAGATGCAGTCATTCACATCCCATACCCTACCTAACTCAATGGATTTAGACGCAGTCATTCACGTCTCATACCCTACCTAACTCAATGAATTGAGATGCAGCCATTCACATCCCATACCCTACCTAACTCAATGGATTGAGATGCAATCATTCACATCCCATACTCTACCTAACTTAGAGGACTGAGATGCAGTCATTCACATTCCATATCCTACCTAACTCAATGGATTTAGATGCAGTCATTCACATCCCATACCCTACCTAACTCAATTGATTTAGGTGCAGTCATTCACATCCCATACCCTACCTAACTCAATGGATTTAAATGCAGTCATTCACGTCTCATACCCTTCCTAACTCAATGGATTTAGATGCAGTCATTCACGTCTCATACCCTACCTAACTCAATGGATTTAGACGCAGTCATTCATGTCTCATACCCTACCTAACTCATTGGATTGAGATGAAGTTATTCACATCCCATACCCTACCTAACTCAATGGATTGAGATGCAGGCATTCACATCCCATACCATACCTAACTCAGTGGATTGAGATGCAGTCATTCACATTGCATATCCTGCCTAACTCAGTGGATTGAGATGCAGTCATTCACATTGCATATCCTGCCTAACTCAATGGATTTAGATGCAGTCATTCACATCCCATACCCTACCTAACTCAATGGATTTAGATGCAGTCATTCACATCCCATACCCTACCTAACTCAATTGATTTAGGTGCAGTCATTCACATCCCATACCCTACCTAACTCAATGGATTTAGATGTAGTTATTCACATCCCATACCCTACGGAACTCAGTGGATTGAGATGCAGTCATTCACATTCCATATCCTGCCTAACTCAATGGATTTAGATGCAGTCATTCACATCTCATAACCTAATTAACTCAGTGGATTGCGATGCAGTCATTCACATCCCATACCTTACCTAACTCAATGGATTTAGATAGAGTCATTCACATCCCATACCCTACCTAAATCAATGGATTTAGATGCTGTCATTCACATCCCACCCCCCATTAAACTCAGTCGATTGGGATACAGTCATTTGCATCCCATACTCTACTTAACTCAGTCGATTGGGATGCAGTTATTCACATCACCTACCCTTTGTAAATCAGTGGAATGGTTTATAGTCATTTAAGACTGTGGCAGAGAGAACTTCAACAAATCAGGCCCAATGAAAAGACACATAACTATGGTTAGTAGAGTAAAAAAAAAAAGCTGGGCACCAACTGTTCATGACATGGAATGGGGTTACTGAATTCTGTTTTTTATTTACAGTACATCATGTGAAAGAATGCTCAGTCTATCTTTCATATTGCAGGCAATTGAACTTTTTATGTGGGTCTGAGAAAGTAATGATTCCACAAATACAACACCCTTCCCCTTGGTAAAATGATTTCAGTATATGAATTGTATAGAACTGTATAGGAGACTGATGCTGGAAAACAGCATTCCTATATGAAATGCCCAGCCAGAATGTGTAGTTAGGGCTGTTCACACTAGGCACATCAAGCAGGCCCAATGCAATGTATGGTAAACAAACAACATGGGTTTATCATGTGGATTTGTTAGTTTTTTAAAACATTTGCACAAAGGAAAAAAAACAATTTCCTGACATGGTATTTCTAATCAGTGTACGTGCCCATTCACACCTATGTGTTTTAATGCCTATTATATAACACACAGTGTATACAAGAGTGAGTGTTATATCTCTTATTATATAACACACGGTGTACACAAGAGTGTGTGTTATATCTCTTATTACTAGTGTTGAGCGAACCCGGACTGTAACGTTCGGGTCCGTACCGAACTTTCGGGTGTCCGTGGCACGGACCCGGACCCGGACATTTCAAAAATCGTTCGGGTTCGGTCCGGGGTTCTGCTATTTTATTCCACGTGTTGAGAAGCTGCAGGGCAGCCAATCAACAAGCGTTTCACTGGTTTGCCCTTAGAAGCCATCACAGCCATGCCTACTAATGGCATGGCTGTGATTGGCCAGTGCATCATGTGACCCAGCCTCTTTATAAGCTGGAGTCACAGTGCTGCAGTCACATGCTCCTTGGGTTAGTATAGGGAAAGGTAGCTGACGGCGTGAGGGACAGATTTTAGCCATTTTAAGACCTGATCCTGCATCCTGAGATAGATTACTTTACTACTGCTGTCTGTGCTGTTGCTCTGAGGACAGATAGCAGAAATTAGAGATTTCACATAC
>BLSH010207549.1:584704-598614 GCA_018402905.1 Glandirana rugosa | reverse complement strand
CACAATACATTATTCTCTATATTGGGGGTGAGGACATATGAGGCACACAATACATTATTCTCTATATTGTGGGTGAGGACATATGTGGTACACAATACATAATTCTGTATATTGTGAGTGAGGACATATGTGGTACACAATACATTATTCATCTCAACTCGCTTGTGGACCTTCAAGCCCAAGACGACCAGGCAGGCTTGAAGCCCTGTTTCAGGCCCAGGCCCAGGCCTGCCTTGGGCTTGCTAGCGTGCCTGTTGCTTGGGGTAACTTTAGTTACCCCTGGGCTTGAAAATCCGTGTTTTTACCGACATCCTTTCAGGACCTTTCGGGGTCTCCCGACCGTGCGATCGTTCGGGTTCCGTCCGGACCCGGACCCGGACTTTGTCCCGAAGTTCGGACGGACCAGCAGAACCCGAACTTCCAGGTGTTCGCTCAACTCTACTTATTACATAACACATGGTGTATACAGGAGTGAGTGTTATATGTCTTAATACATAACACATGGTGTATACAGGAGTGGGTGTTATATCTCTTATTACATAACACACGGAGTATACAGGAGTGGGGGTTATATCTCTTATTACATAACACATGGTGTATACAGGAGTGGGGGTTATTTCTCTTATTACATAACACATGGTGTATACAGGAGTGAGTGTTATATGTCTTATTACATAACACGGAGTATACAGGAGTGGGGGTTATATCTCTTATTACATAACACACGGAGTATACAGGAGTGAGTGTTATATGTCTTATTACATAACACACGGTGTATACAGGAGTGAGTGTTATATGTCTTATTACATAACACACGGTGTATACAGGAGTGAGTGTTATATGTCTTATTACATAACACACGGAGTATACAGGAGTGGGGGTTATATCTCTTATTACATAACACACGGAGTATACAGGAGTGAGTGTTATATGTCTTATTACATAACACACGGAGTATACAGGAGTGGGGGTTATATCTCTTATTACATAACACACGGAGTATACAGGAGTGGGGGTTATATCTCTTATTACATAACACACGGAGTATACAGGAGTGGGGGTTATATCTCTTATTACATAACACACGGTGTATACAGGAGTGGGGGTTATATCTCTTATTACATAACACACGGTGTATACAGGAGTGGGGGTTATATCTCTTATTACATAACACACGGTGTATACAGGAGTGAGTGTTATATGTCTTATTACATAACACACGGAGTATACAGGAGTGGGTGTTATATGTCTTATTACATAACACGCGGAGTATACAGGAGTGGGGGTTATATCTCTTATTACATAACACACGGAGTATACAGGAGTGGGGGTTATATCTCTTATTACATAACACATGGTGTATACAGGAGTGGGTGTTATATGTCTTATTACATAACACACTGAGTATACAGGAGTGGGTGTTATATCTCTTATTACATAACACATGGTGTATACAGGAGTGGGTGTTATATCTCTTATTACATAACACGTGGTGAATTCAGGAGTGCATGTTATATGTCCTATTATATAACACATAGAGGGTTATTTACTGAGCCTGGAGAATACAACCTTGGGTGCAAGTCCACATATAAACCAATCAGCTTTCAGGTTTTATTGCCAAAACTTAATTGTAGAAGCTGATTGGCTACCATGCACAGCTGTGCCAGATTCAGAGGGCACTAGTTTTAGTAAATCAACCCCATAGTGTATACAGGAGTGCATGTTATAGGTATTATTATATAACACCCAGTGTAGACATGAGTGCATGTGATACGGGACTACCATTTTACCTACATATCAATGATGTAAAACATTGACAATATAGATAGATAGTTAAAGCAGTATAGAAACCCAAAAACAAAAATGTAATATGTTACAGGTTACCAATTTGTAATCGTGGTGGCCACATTAGTTTAATTTTTAGGGTTTTTTTCCCCTTTATTTTCTCCTGGTGATCCGGCCATTAACACACTTTCTGTCCTGGAGTGTCCCCACTCTATGGAGGAGCAAGGGAGCCACCCTTGGACAGCACCATTGTCAGTCTGGGGAGAGGGTAGTGTTGGATGCACTAGCATATTTAGATGGACTTGACTAACAAACCAAAGCCAAACTCCAGCTAACACTGCCTAAGCAGTTACAACAGCTTTTTTGTTTCCTTTTGGGATAAAGGTTTTACAGTGAATATAAGCCGACCACTGTATGCACCCCTGTCCGAGTTAAATCATTTGTTTCAACCCTCTAATTGGCACTTTAGCTGCACTGTTTGGTCTGTTAAGGGAATTTGAAAAATAACAGACTTACTTAGTTGCAGTCTGATTGGTTCATGCCAATTGTCTCGTTCCAGATTTTGTACATAACATAAAGCTGCATTGGTTATGAATTACATGGATGATGTGCAGTAATGGGATACAAATAAAATTGTCTGCTTAGCCAATCATGTTTGGAGTTCTCATCATATGATGTATTCCAGGCAGACATTTGCAGCATGCTCATACTCCTAACAAGCTCTCCATTATGTGGAAGCATTGCTGGCCTGTGTGCAGCTCCCTCTGGAGCACAGTAATGGCACAGGCTGCTGTGTGCATCATATCCCGTAATAGGGAATAGGTCTGGGACATTGATACCTCATTCCCCTTCTGCTATGTGCAGATCATTTACTACATCATACAAAGAACCATGGCACCATATTTACAGCAAGCCCCAATTAGGTGAAGTGGAAGCTTATAATCCATTGTCAGTAAATAGGACACATCTGCAGATTCTACTGATAGAAACCCCAAACTAAAGACGGTTCTATGCAAAGACACCCAGTGACACATTCACTACTTAATAATATACACAGACACACACACAGTGACACTTACACAGTGATATACACATAGACACACACAAAGTGACACTTACACGGTGATATACACACAGACACACACAAAGTGACACTTACACAGTGATATACACATAGACACACACATAGACACACACAGTGACACTTACACAGTGATATACACATAGACACACACACAGTGACACTTACACAATGATATACACATAGACATACACAAACACACACACAAAGTGACACACTCACACAGTGATATACACATTGACTCTCACATAGTGACACACTCACACATTAATATATATAGACAGACATATGATGACATACTCACACAGTGATATATCACACAGTGATATACACATTGACACACAGAGTGACACCTTCAAACAGTTATATACACATTGACACACACAGAGTGACACACTCACAATCACAAAGTGATGTACACATTGGCGCACATAGAATGACACACTCACGCCATGATATACACATAGTCAGTTAGACACGCACGTAGAGGCACACTCACAAAGTAATATACACATAGACACATCCAGAATCACACACTCATACAATGATATACACATAGTCACACACAGTGATACACAATAGACACACACAGAGTGACACTCACACGGTGAAATACACATGAACAGACAGAGGGATACAGGCAGTGACACACATACACACACACACACTCATGTAGTGGCCCACATACAATGGCACTTGCATGGACAGACACACAGTCAGTCATACACATAGACAGACACACAGTCATTCATACACATAGACAGACACACAGTCATTCATACACATAGACAGACACACAGTCAGTCATACACATAGACAGACACACAGTCAGTCATACACATAGACAGACACACAGTCATTCATACACATAGACAGACACACAGTCAGTCATACGCATAGACAGACACACAGTCATTCATACACATAGACAGACACACAGTCAGTCATACACATAGACGGACACACAGACACACAGTCAGTCATACACATAGACATACACACAGTCAGTCATACACATAGACAGACACACAGTCAGTCATACACATAGACACACACAGTCAGTCATACACATAGACAGACACACAGTCAGTCATACGCATAGACATACACATAGACACACAGTCAGCCATACACATAGACAGACACACAGTCAGTCATACACATAGACGGACACACAGACACACAGTCAGCCATACACATAGACAGACACACAGTCAGCCATACACACAGTCAGTCATACACATAGACAGACACACAGACACACAGTCAGTCATACGCATAGACAGACGCACAATCAGTCATACACATAGACATATGCACAGTCAGTCATACACATAGACAGACACACAGTCAGTCATACACATAGACAGACACACAGTCAGTCATAAGCATAGACATACACACAGACACACAGTCAGCCATACACATAGACAGACACACAGTCAGTCATACACAGACAGACACACAGTCAGTCATACACATAGATGGACACACAGACACACAGTCAGCCATACACATAGACAGACACACAGTCAGTGATACACATAGACAGACACACAGACACACAGTCAGTCATACGCATAGACAGACGCACAATCAGTCATACACATAGACAGATGCACAGTCAGTCATACACATAGACAGACACACAGTCAGTCATACACATAGACAGACACACAGCCAGTCATACACATAGACGGACACACAGACACACAGTCATTCATACACATAGACAGACACACAGTCAGTCATACACATAGACAGACACACAGTCATTCATACACATAGACAGACACACAGTCAGTCATACACATAGACACACACAGTCAGTCATACACATAGACATACACACAGTCAGTCATACACATAGACAGACACACAGTCAGTCATACACATAGACAGACACACAGTCAGTCATACACATAGACGGACACACAGACACACAGTCAGTCATACACATAGACATACACACAGTCAGTCATACACATAGACAGACACACAGTCAGTCATACACATAGACACACACAGTCAGTCATACACATAGACAGACACACAGTCATACACACAGACACACAGTCAGCCATACACATAGACAGACACACAGTCAGTCATACACATAGACGGACACACAGACACACAGTCAGCCATACACATAGACAGACACACAGTCAGTCATACACATAGACAGACACACAGACACACAGTCAGTCATGCACATAGACAGACACACAGTCAGTCATACACATAGACGGACACACAGACACACAGTCAGCCATACACATAGACAGACGCACAGTCAGTCATACACAAAGACAGACGCACAGTCAGTCATACACATAGACAGACACACAGTCAGTCATACACATAGACAGCACACAGTCAGTCATACACATAGACAGACACACAGTCAGTCATACACATAGACATACACACAGTCAGTCATACACATAGACATACACACAGTCAGTCGTACACATAGACAAACACACAGTCAGTCGTACACATAGACAGACACACAGTCAGTCATACACATAGACAGACACACAGACACACAGTCAGTCATACACATAGACAGACACACAGACACACAGTCAGTCATACACAGACACACAGACACACAGTCAGTCATACACATAGACAGACACACAGACACACAGTCAGTCATACACATAGACAGACACACAGTCAGTTGTACACACAGACAGACACACAGACACACAGTCAGTCATACACATAGACAGACACACAGTCAGTCATACACATAGACAGACACACAGACACACAGTCAGTCATACACATAGACAGACACACAGACACACAGTCAGTCATACACATAGACAGACACACAGACAGTTGTACACACAGACAGACACACAGACACACAGTCAGTCATACACATAGACTGACACACAGTCAGTCATACACATAGACAGACACACAGACAGTTGTACACACAGACAGACACACAGACACACAGTCAGTCATACACATAGACAGACACACAGACACACAGTCAGTCATACACATAGACAGACACACAGAAATGCGGACACACACGCAGTCAATCCAGTCGGTAGTACAATTATACTTATGTATGTTTGCATAAAAGAGAAAGGTGTGTTGTCTGATTGTATATTCTAGAACTGAAACATTTCATCTGGTTCAAAATAGCAAACAATAAACACAGACTGATTTCTAAAGAAGAGGAAATGAGCACAACATTTGTAAGTCCAATCAAATGTCACCTCTTGTTTTTTTTTCAGAACTTTAATTCAGTATTTTTAGGTGGTTGCTCTTAGTAATAGCTGCAGTTTTTACATATTTTCTTGTCCTCGTTGTTCATCCCTGTGTGGACACTATGAGGTTCATTTACTAAAGCTGGAGAATGCAAAATCACGCTCACTTCTGCATAGAAACCAATCAGCTTCCAGGTGTTATTGCCAAAGCTTAATTGAACAAGCTGAAGTTAGACGCTAATTGGTTTCTATGTAGAAGTGAGCCTGATTTTTGCACCCTACAGCTTTAGTAAATAACCCTCAATGTATACATCCAGCTACATGCAACATTTCTACACATAAACAATGTATACATCCAGCTACATGCAACATTTCTACACATAAACAATGTGTACATCCAGCTACATGCAACATTTCTACACATAAACAATGTGTACATCCAGCTACATGCAACATTTCTACACATAAACAATGTGTACATCCAGCTACATGCAACATTTCTACATTTATAAACAATGTATACATCCTGCTACATGCAACATTTCTACATTTATTAACAATGTATACACCCTGCTACATGCACTATTACTACATTTATAAACAATGTATACATCCTGCTACATGCACTATTTCTACATTTATAAACAATGTATACATCCTGCTACATGCAACATTTCTACATTTATAAACAATGTATACATCCTGCTACATTCACTATTTCTACATTTATAAACAATGTATACATCCTACTACATGCAACATTTCTACATTTATTGATAATGTATACATCCTGCTACATGCAACATTTCTACATTTATAAACAATGTATACATCCTGCTACATGCAACATTTCTACATTTATTAGCAATGTATACATCCTGCTACATGCAACATTTCTACATTTATTAACAATGTATACATCCTGCTACATGCAACATTTCTACATTTATTAACAATGTATACATCCTGCTACATGCAACATTTCTACATTTATTAACAATGTATACATCCTGCTACATGCACCATTTCTACAAATAAACAATGTATGCATCCTGCTACATGCACTATTTCTACATTTCTAAACAATGTATACATCCTCCTACATTTATAAACAATGTATGCTTCCTGCTACATGCGACTTTTCTACACATAAACAATGTATGCATCCTGCTACATGCAATATTTCTATACATTTATAAACATTGTATACACTCTGCTACATGCAACATTTCTACAAATAAACAATGTATACTTCCTGCTACATGCAACATTTCTACACAAAAAACATGTATACATCCAGCTACATGCAACATTTCTACACATAAACAATGTATACATCCAGCTACATGCAACATTTCTACACATAAACAATGTGTACATCCAGCTACATGCAACATTTCTACACATAAACAATGTATACATCCAGCTACATGCAACATTTCTACACATTTATAAACAATGTATACATCCTGCTGCATGCAATATTTCTACACATTTATAAACAATGTATACATCCTGCTGCATGCAATATTTCTACACATTTATAAACAATGTATAGCATCAAGGATTAGTTCTCCTAATGGTTTTGTAATATGTAAATCTGCAATAAGCTGAGAACTGAAAGGGTTTAATGGAGTTTACATAGACTGCAGTGCAGTGCTGCATCATATTGGAGAATATAGGCTTTTACTGCTTTAGGATGATAACAGTGTTTTAGATACACCAAGACTTAATGCATATGGTGCAAGGGTCTGACTGATTAGATAAAAGATTGGGTAGTTTAAGTAGGTCCTCATATTACATCGTTTTAATAGATCCAAAGACAATTTTTACAGAAATGATATATTCAGATTGTAATGTGTATAGGGAGAATTGGAGTACACATCAGCCAATCATATGTCAGCTTCCAGAAGTTTGTGTTGCCATATTAATAAAAAATACTAATGCCTGTCTGCTATAAAAATTGGGACGATTTGGAAAAATAGCACTGTCTATTTAAAAAGTATTCAGGGGAAATGAAATATTTAATGTGGACCCCATCAGTATAAACTCCACTTTTGGTCCGTCTGATATAAGCCAGCCCTATACATTATGGTGCCTAAGCCAATTCAGATTGAATCGTCCTGTCACCATCGGACAAAAGTTGCATAGATCGGATCTGATCGGCTGATTGCAGAAAAACAAAAACAAAACAAAAAATAAAAATACATTTTTTTCGTATACATATATATATATATATATATATGATTATATTTTTTTTCTTCATACTCAACTGAAACTGTTTTACCTATCATTGATTTTCCCGAATATTTATTAAATCTTCTCTCTCAGGCGCCACACTCTTCGATAGATATTATATAATTGGTACTTCTTTATATAAATAATTCGTTTTATATATTTTTTCTCAGTGTATTTTGCCTCTTCGAGCAATGCATACACTACTGACATTCCAGCTCATGGGGTGTACAGACCCCCCATATCACAGCTCATTGTATTTAATCGGTTAGGGGGATTCTTTGGCAACTTTGGGGAGTGTGATCTTTGATTAATCAGAACTATTTATTGGCTGATCTGCTTCTATCCCGTCCATAGCCAGGAAAACAAGGCTGGTGTCATCGAGCTACTACGAGTCATCAGCAGTGTCCTTGACGTGACCTTGGCAGGGATGACGTCACACCCCGTCTATAGGGAGGCTGGAGTCATCATGGCGGACTCTGCAGTGATTTTTGCTTTTCCTAATTCGGAGCCTCATCAGTGAAAAGCACTGCAGAGGATGCGGGAGATCTATAATCAGGTTATCGAATTCACATTTTCAAATGATGAGACAATTATAGGAAATTGAGGTTCACAAAGAGCAACTTTTAGAATCAGATCCCCTGCACAGGTTCACTACAAATCAGATGGCAGAAATGTCAGATATCCTGGGGAAATGTCGCAGAGGCGTGGGATAGAGAATGACCTTCCCTAATCAACCTGGACATGGCCAGAAAGGGGGATCAGATGAGAGCATGAACCCCCAACTATCTAATAAATGCTGGAAAATAATAGGACTGTGCATGTAAAACAAGCCTTTTGTTGGTCTGACACTTTTTATCTTCACAAGATCTGAAAGCTTCATCTAAATTCTGCCTGGAAGGTCCCAAAGAGCTTGGATCGTGCAGGAAAAAGTCATTTACTCGGAGCTACTGGGAATGTCAAATCCAAATAATGGGATTGTGCTGAGTGACGATGTACAGATAACCTCACAACCTTACTGAACTGCATACACCTTGTACAGGTCTGATACACCTTGTACATTTATTATACACCCTGTACATGTATTACAAACCTTGTACATGTATTATACACCTTGTACAGGTATTATACACCTTGTACATGTATTATATACCATATACATGTATTACACACCTTGTACATGTACTATAAACCGTGTACATGTATTATAAACCGTGTACAGGTCTTGTACACCTTTTACAGGTCTTATACACATTGTACGGGTATTATACACCTTGTGCATGTATTATACACCCTGTATATGTCTTATACACCTTGTACATGTATTATACACCTTGTACAGGTATTATACACCTTGTACATGTATTATATACCATGTACATGTATTATACACCTTGTACATGTATTATACTCCTTGTACAGGTATTATACACCTTGTACATGTATTATATACCATGTACATGTATTATACACCCTGTACATGTATTATAAACCTTGTACAGGTCTTATACACCTTGTACATGTATTATACACCTTGTACATGTATTATACACCCTGTATATGTCTTATACACCTTGTACATGTGTTATACACCTTGTACAGGTATTATACACCTTGTACATGTATTATACACCATGTACATGTATTATACACCTTGTACATGTATTATACACCTTGTACATGTATTATACACCCTGTATATGTCTTATACACCTTGTACATGTATTATACACCTTGTACAGGTATTATACACCTTGTACATGTATTATATACCATGTACATGTATTATACACCTTGTACATGTATTATACTCCTTGTACAGGTATTATACACCTTGTACATGTATTATATACCATGTACATGTATTATACACCCTGTACATGTATTATAAACCTTGTACAGGTCTTATACACCTTGTACATGTATTATACACCTTGTACATGTATTATACACCCTGTATATGTCTTATACACCTTGTACATGTGTTATACACCTTGTACAGGTATTATACACCTTGTACATGTATTATACACCATGTACATGTATTATACACCTTGTACATGTATTATACACCTTGTACATGTATTATACACCCTGTATATGTCTTATACACCTTGTACATGTATTATACACCTTGTACAGGTATTATACACCTTGTACATGTATTATATACCATGTACATGTATTATACACCTTGTACATGTATTATACACCTTGTACATGTATTATACACCATGTACATGTATTATACACCTTTTACATGTATTATAAACCGTGTACATGTATTATAAACCATGTACAGGTCTTGTACACCTTTTACAGGTCTTATACACATTGTACGGGTATTATACACCTCGTACAGGTCTGATATACATTGTACAGGTCTTATACACCTTATGCAGGTCTGATATACATCGTACAGGTCTTATACACATTGTACAGGTCTTATACACCTTGTAGCAAAGACAAAAAAACAAAGGCGCACTATCCTTTGATAAAATGTTTTAATAAAAAGTTAAAAATATACTCACAAACAAGTCCTAAAAATGTGCATAACAACCATATGAGAAGTCCTTGTTCATGGACATGCACTGCACGGCTGGTATCCCACACAACCAAGGCTAACGCGTTTGAAGGTTTCTACCTCTTCTTCAGAGCCTGCTGCACATCAACTGTGCCACATTTTTATACATTAGACAAACAGATTGTCTAATGTATAAAAATAGGGCACAGTTGATGTGCAGCAGGCTCTGAAGAAGAGGTAGAAACCTTGAAACGCGTTAGCCTTTGTTGTGTGAGATACCAGCCGTGCAGTGCATGTCCATGAACTAGAAGGACTTCTCATATGGTTGTTATGCACCTTTTTAGGACTTGTTTGTGAGTATATTTTTAACTTTTTATTAAAACATTTTATCAAAGGATAATGCGCTAGGCCAGTGCGCCATTTTTTTTTGTCTTTGCTACACTGCCTTTGGACTACCCCTAGTTCACCAGTGGCAGCAAGGTGGCACATTAGAGTCTTATTATACCTAATGGATAACTTGAATATCAAGTGAAAGATGCCTCCCCTCTGAGCGCAGGAAGATTAGTATGTGTTTGTGACTTATACACCTTGTACAGGCCTTATACAACTTGTACAGGTCTTATACACCTTGTACAGGTCTTATACACCTTGTGCATGTCTTATACACCTTGTACAGGCCTTATACACCTTGTACAGGTCTTATACACCTTGTACAGGCCTTATAAACCTTGTACAGGTCTTATACACCTTGTACAGGTCATATACACCTTGTACAGGCCTTATACACCTTGTACAGGCCTTATACACCTTGTACAGGTCTTATACACCTTGTACAGGCCTTATAAACCTTGTACAGGTCTTATACACCTTGTACAGGTCTTATATACCTTGTACAGGTCTTATACACCTTGTACAGGCCTTATACACCTTGTGCAGGCCTTATACACCTTGTACATGTATTTTACACCTTGTAAAGGTCTTATACACCTTATACAAGTCTTATACACCTTGTGCATGTATTATACACCTTGTACAGGTCTTATACATCCTGTACAGGTCTTACATGCCTTGTACAGGTCTGATATGCCTTGTACAGGTCTTATACACCTTTTACAAGTCTTATACACCTTGTACATGTCTTATACGCCTTATATAGGTCTTATACACCTTTTACAGGCCTTATACACATTGTACATGTCTTATACGCCTTATATAGGTCTTATACACCTTTTACAGGTCTTATACACCTTGTACAGGTCTGCTCTATGGAGCCAGTGTTAAATATTTAGGACCATTGGGCAGCAAATCCAGCACCCCATCCGTTTACAGGGGTATTTGTAATAAATAGCCCTTTAACATTTTTGCAGGTGTTTTTGTCCTGTGACATATATATATATATATATATTTTTTTTTCCAGGAATGCCTGATTGTTATACTTAATATATATATATATATATTTTTTTTTAGGAATGCCTGATTGCTATAATATATATATATATATTTCGATATATATATATATTGGGGACATAAAGCAAAGCAGTCCTGTCTTATGACATTACAGGAGGTAAAGGAACTCGTTCTATTAGCATTGAGCAGTAAGTGATTTTAGGTATCCCATTTGTTCCCTTAGCAGGTCATTTTCTCGCACATTTCCTGGACCAATCAATACATCTCCTAAAAGAAGTCAGGGTCAAAAGGATGTAGAGAAGCCTGTCCTTACACAAGAGCCCCCCAGCTTCTGCCCCATCCCAGGCTTTGCTCAGGGCATCAATTAGGATCACTTAGGCAGATCAGAGATGATTAATATTTCAGGAAGTGGGCGCACATTCTGTCTACCCATCCTGCCCCCCCTCCAGCTTTGTACTTTTATGTTCAATCGTTACTATTATCCCTTGTTCTGTCATCTGCACACACATCATTTATTCCTAGCCCATACAATTCCAAGTAGGGGATGTCATATCCGTGCACTTCGGGTAGGATTCGTACTATTCTCTAACATAAATGCACGTACATCAATGCATTTCACCTTAGATATTCCCCATGCTCCCGAATGATTAAGGGAAAAAAAAGAATACGTGGTCTAAGATCTCTCTTGGAATTAACGAATGTAATTCGGATTTTTATTGTAAGGGAGATTTATATAAGCCATCCGTTAAAATAAAATAAAAATAAACGAATTTTTTTCTTAACTTGAATAAACATTGTAATATTAAAAATATAAAATAATGTCAATATTAGTAAAAAAAGTGACAGTTGTATGCTTCAAACCCGCATGAGGTTCAAATGAGCACTTCGTTTCCAATGCGCCATTATTGTGCCATAACGAATCCGGTTAGCCTGAGTGGCTGGCACTGCAGCAGGGTGGCAGGGGTTAATAATACATTATGGGTGCGGAAGTCGGGAATGCAGACGTACAATGCGGGGAAATGGAGTCATTAATATCTCATGCTAAATCAATCTCAGTCCACTTTGCAGACTCTTATAGAACATCTTTGTGGACTTTCCAAAGCAGACGATCTGCCCAATGTGCCTGCTAAGATTTGCTACAAAGAACTCCTTTTCCCAAAACAGAAATCTCGAATGCCAAGGTGCCATGCCATCTCTAATGCGATGCGATCACTGGGCTCTGCTAGGGATCACAATGGGGCACAATATCAGAGATGGCTGTCATTCTGTGCCCATATCCTGGGCTTCATAAAATATTGCATGTGTCAGATGGCAGAGGGCATGAATGACAGTAGAAATCGCATTGTTGTGCCATCCCAAAGATATGTGCAGGAGAGAGACAAATAGAACAATAGAATGCAATACTCATGGCAACTAGCAGTCTCCTGTAGTCACATAAGAGGATTTCCACTGGGGTATTGCATGGAGCTGCTCCTAGGGGCTTTTTATGAGCTCCATCAAATCCCTCTAACATCAATATACATGTTGGCAAATAAGAATTCAATTCTCTGCTGAGTTTTTAGATGTAACGTTTTTTTTCACTCAAAAGGTAATTCAATAAATTTACTCCTGAATTTTCTCCCTAAACTACCTCGAGTATTTT
>BLSH010207549.1:551619-584694 GCA_018402905.1 Glandirana rugosa | reverse complement strand
GGGGTTGTGATTTAGTAAAACTAGAACAAGTAGATCAGTTGCTCATTAGATTGTAAGCTCACAGGAGCAGGGCCCCTCCAACCCTCTTTGTTTTGAATTGCACTGTTGTTGTAATGTCTCTCTTTACATTGTAAAGCACTGCGCATACTGTTGGCGCTATATAAATCCTGTATAATAATTCATTTTCCAGAACAGGTTTGGAAATATGGCAGCTATTTGCAAGGTGACTCTTGCACCCCTGTGTACAGGTTGCTGCTGCTGTGTGTGTGCTGCCCTCCCATTCCTAGCAATGTTCTGCTGCCCCTCCACCTGCCTGTGGAATGAATGGACAATTATATTGCTGCCAGGGGTTCAGACCTGCCAGGTCTCCAGCCTGGAAATCTACATGGCTGATCACGCAGCTTTCACACAGAATTGCACCAGATCATTTCATCAGCCGGCACAAAAAAAACCTTCTCCCTTTGCAACTCGGATTAAATGACACCCCCTGTGGGTATAAGATTAATGATGCCTCAGTAGCCAGCTTCCATGGACCACTCACATAGCAGGCACACAGCAGCACTGCAGTCCTGGGCGTGTGTACCACCACCCACCTACACCCACCTACACCCACCTACACCCACCTACACCCATCACACCCATCACACCCAGACATTATATATGTACAGGTGCTGGAAAGGCCATCAGCTGCTAAAACAATACCATTATCAGTATGTTCATCAAGGAGATTTTACCTTATGCCCCCCCCCCCCCCCCATACAATATGGTGCTCTTCCAGCAGAACGAATATATAGATTTAGGAAAGCAATAAAGATCCGGCCTGTAAATGCAGCTCACGTCTCCTTTCAGGGGAGTCATCAGTCCCTTATTAGCGGGTACATTACAGGGGTGGGTGGCATACAGTGGTGACCCACGTCATCTTTCAGGGGAATCATCAGCCCCTTATTAGCGGGTACACTACAGGGGTGGCATACAGGGATGGCTCAAGTCATCTTTCAGAGGAGTCATCAGTCCCTTATTAGCGGGTACACTACACGGTTGGCATATTGAGGTGACCCAAGTCTTCTTTCAGGGGAGTCATCAGTGCCCATAAGAAGGTTCACTGCAGGTGTGGCATATGGGGGTGACCCAAGTCTCCTTTCAAGGGAGTCATCAGTCCCCATAAGAAGGTTCACTGCAGGGGTGGCATATGGGGGTGACCCAAGTCTCCTTTCAGGGGAGTCATCAGTCCCCATAAGAAGGTTCACTGCAGGGGTGGAATATGGGGGTGACCCAAGTCTCCTTTCAAGGGAGTCATCAGTCCCCATGCATAAGCAGGTTCACTGCAGGGGTGGCACACAAATGGGTGATGGCAGTTGCCCCTCCATTGTGCTGGTAAGGCACTCCTATAATATACGCTAGAATAAGGATCAGCCACCTATGCACATAATCTTTGTAGTAACCCTTTCAGCGCCAGGGGCCAGCGCAGGGCTGAGTCATTGAGGAGCTGCACCTGGTGTGCACAGCCCCCCTGAGCTCCATTCATCCGATGAATAGCTGCTCATTTGAATCCCAATTCTGCGGCAGGTAAGAGCAGAAAAGACACCGGGCGCCTCTCAGAAACAAATGAGAGATTTATTTAAATAGTTATGCAAAGAGAGCTCAACAGAAAAAGTCCTCTAGCTATTGGATAGAACTCCCATACACAATGAGCAACCACATAGGAAACAGTATGGAAATGTGACCTGACAAAACACAATATACATTATGACGGTTGTAATCTGATGAAATATACACACATATACACCAAAGATTCGCCTCTACGCTGCTCTAACGAATCTTTTTTACCAATTTTTTTCTTTTAGTAAATAAACATTTACTGTCCCGATCCATATCGTCCATATATAGGACTCTGATACAAAATCCTCATTTTATTAGGCACTAACAGCTGCCTATTGCTTTATTACTGGATATACATATCATATATATATATATATATATATATATATATATATATATATATATATATATACACACACATATAGATATATACACACATATAGATATATACATATATAGATATATACACACACATATAGATATATACATATATATACACGTTTATCATATACTGTACGTGGATGATTAGCTCTATGCTCTGGACAACTGTGATATTAGTGAAGGCAGTGGGATCATATTATAGGGGGCAGGCTGTTATCTGCAGGCTGGAGTGAAATGTTATATGAGGGGTTTCAGTTTCTCCATCAATGATGATGGCTGGAGATGTCACAAGAGGAGATGTAACCTAACACAGCCTGATAACAGCCTGTATAGATTGCCTCCCAACTAATAGACTGGACCACTGGCATAGTACAAGATGTGCTGCAGATTAGACATCTGCCTTAGAATCATTTCTCACTGCCACTGTTCATATATCCCCAAATGTATTACATATAGTTATCTGTCACTTATACATGAAGGCATCTATGCAAGGGTTCATATATCCCCAAATATGAAACATATATCTGTCACTATGCCAGTGTACATATATCCCCAAATATAATACATATGCTTATCTGTCATTTATACATGGAGGCATATATGCCACTGTTCATATATCCCTAAATATAATACTTGTAGTTATATACATGGAGGCATTTATTCCAGTGTTCATATATCGCCAAATGTGTTACATATAGTTATCTGTCACTTATACATGAAGGCATCTATGCCAGGGTTCATATCCCCAAATATGATACATATATCTGCCACTATGCCAGTGTACATATATCCCCAAATATAATACTTGTAGTTATATACATGGAGGCATCTATGCCAGTGTTCATATATCCCCAAATATGATAGCTATAATTATCTCTAACTTATAGGCATCTATGCCAGTGTTCATATATCCCCAAATATAATACATATGCTTATCTGTCATTTGTTCATGGAGGCATCTATGCCACTGTTCATATATCCCTAAATGTAATACATATAATTATCTCTTACTTGGAGGCATGTATGCCAGTGTTCATATATACCCAAATTATTTCCCTACATGAATGCCACGGTTCATATATTCCTGTTCATATATCCCCACCTATAATAGAATCATCCCTCACTCATATATGAAAGCATCTATGCAACTGTTCATATATGCCCCAATATAATACAGTTATCTCTCACTTATAGATGGATGCATGGATGCCACTGTTCATATATCCCCCCTATAGTAGAATCATCTCTCACTCATATAGAGGATGTGCCACTGTTCATATATGCCAACATATAACAGAATCATCTTTCAGTCATATACGGAGGCATCAATTCTGGTGTTCATATATCCCCACATATAATACCATGTATAATATGTGTAATAATAATAGGCTGATTGTGGAGTTAGATTCACTTCAGTTATCCAATCAAATAAACAGAAAATTCCTGTTTAGTTCAATTTGAAGTGAGCACAGCTACAGAGTGAAGATTCTCCATTTTTTTTGTTTGATCAAAAAATTGTATATTAGGAAAAGGTTTTCTCGAAAAACCACTGACAAGAGAAAATTCACATTGTCCAGAACAATCATGACATAGCACTATACATCAACTCCTTTAGTATATTAACCTCTCATCTCTCACTCAGATCTGGAGGCATCTACCCCCATGTTCATACCCACATACAAAAGAGTCACCTGTCACTCAGATTTGGAGGCATCCATGCCACTGTGCATTTATCCTCACATATGCCACTGTTCATAAATTCCCACATATACAAATCACATGTGGAGGCATCAATTCACTATTCAGATATTCTCTCTCTCTCTCTCTCTATATATATATTACATCTCTCTCTTCATCGATGCCACTGTTCATATATCCCAACATAAAATACATGAGGGTGTACATTCTGAAGTTAGTTGTCAATATAGATATCAGGATAGTGTAATAAACATGTGTTAACACACATATATCAAATACATTGACTAGAGATGTGCTGATGAACAAAGGACTATAGAACCCCCCTATAAACAGTTCACTTATCCAGGGCCGGCTGTATAATTGAGGCTTCATCTGATCAAAGTCTTATTACAATTTATATGTCTGGATGATCAGCACTTGATGGTGTGCTACCTGTCTATTCTCATACAATGTATGGATGATCAGCAGATGATGGTGTGTTACCTGTCTATTCTCATACAATGTATGGATGATCAGCATTATTTTTTCCTGTGTTACCTGTCTATTCTCATACAATGTATGGATGATCAGCATTATTTTTCCTGTGTTACCTGTCTATTCTCATACAATGTATGGATGATCAGCATTATTTTTTCCTGTGTTACCTGTCTATTCTCATACAATGTATGGATGATCAGCATTATTTTTCCTGTGTTACCTGTCTATTCTCATACAATGTATGGATGATCAGCATTATTTTTCCTGTGTTACTTGTCTATTCTCATACAATGTATGGGTGATCAGCATTATTTTTTCCTGTGTTACCTGTCTATTCTCATACAATGTATGGATGATCAGCATTATTTTTTCCTGTGTTACCTGTCTATTCTCATACAATGTATGGATGATCAGCATTATTTTTTCCTGTGTTACCTGTCTATTCTCATACAATGTATGGGTGATGAGCATTATTTTTCCTGTGTTACCTGTCTGTTCTCATACAATGTATGGATGATCAGCATTATTTTTCCTGTGTTACCTGTCTATTCTCATACAATGTATGGGTGATCAGCATTATTTTTTTCTTGTGTTACCTGTCTGTTCTCATACAATGTATGGATGATCAGCATTATTTTTCCTGTGTTACCTGTCTATTCTCATACAATGTATGGGTGATCAGCATTATTTTTTTCTTGTGTTACCTGTCTGTTCTCATACAATGTATGGATGATCAGCAGTATTTTTTCTTGTGTTACCTGTCTGTTCTCAGCTCCAGCATGCCTCCTTCCTGTTTTCCTAGATCCCTCTGTGAACAGGACATAAAACATAAAGGAAAGTGAAGCCTCCAGCCCGGCTGGTCCCCCTCCTCCCAGGCTGCAGAGATCTGAGACTTTGTCAAAGGAACATCAGAGAGAGAGAAAGAAAAGAGCCCCAGTCTCCATCAGCACAGCATTAGTGAATCCTCCCTGTATCAGATGACAGGAGGAGCCCCGGGGCAGTGCCCTGTGTTACCTGCCTGGCTCCCTCCATGGAGGACATGGTGGATGCCTTGCAGCCCCAGCACTGAATGTGCTGCCTGTCACTACACTGTCATCTTAGGCTCCATCAACAGGTCACAGGATAAATCCCCAGCCCACCCCACCTCCAGCCTGTGCCCTGAGTCCCTTCCACAGCAGACACAGATAATTCTCCTGTAATCACCTTACCTCCCCAGCCTGGGAAATAATCCAAGACAGAGCCTGTGCCTGGGAGAGACGCTCATTTTCCAATGTCATCGGCCCAGGTGCCTTTTAAGGTGGCAGTGGAGGGGGGCGGCTCACCTTGACAGTCACATGCTAATTAGCAATAAGCTGCCAGCAGATTGGTTGATGGGGGTGTCTCTGCCACTAAACCCCAGCCTCCTTGTCTGATGTAATTTCCAAAGCCTTTTGATGGAGATCTGTTTGTCCATCTGAGCATCCTTTGGATACCTTTAAATGATTTAACCCCTAATTTACCAGCCAGGCGGTATAATAAAAATGTATCACTATCATAGCAGGGCGTCTTATAACAATACAATAATAAGACAATAAAACTATTGCATGGTGTACATTGCCATTGCTGATCCTAAGAGTAGTATTCTTCCTGCCTGCCAGGCTGGAAAAGCAGAAAACACCAAAAAACACCAATAATTACTCATCGAATTTGTCCGAAATGTGACATGGATCACTCCACCGTTATACATTTACATCGTTTGTAAACGAACTAAACGAATAAACAGGTTTATTGATCAATAATATCGAAATGTAAAGATTAGCCATTCAACGCCTCTGCCTAACAACACAAAGGAAGCAAATAAAAAGGCAAAAATTCGGTGTACAGACATGGAGGAATATTGGATGTAAAAGACCTGTCCATCAAATAAATATCTATCTATCTATCTATCTATCTATCTATCTATCTATCTATCTATCTATCTATCTATCTTTATCATTTTATTGCTATATATTCGTTTATATCGAAAAGAAAAAATGTTACTATTGTGTTTAATGAGCTAATTAGGCTGTTTTATTTATTATGTTTAATTAGGCCCTGCTATTTGAAATCTTTATGTATCCATATATAATCTATCTATCTATCTATCTATCTATCTATCTATCTATCTATCTATCTATCTGTTTTTATCTATCTATGTATCTATCTATGTATCTATCTATCTATCTATCTATCTATCTATCTATCTATCTATCTATCTATCTATCTATCTATCTATCTATCTGTTTCTGTTTATAGAATTCTTCTTTTTTGTCTGTCTGATGCCCTTGTCCATGTGTGGTGTGATGGGTACCTTGGGGTTGCAGTGTCCCCAGCAGACAGTGGCTCCTTGGACCCTGTGTCCTGAGTGCTTCCATGTCCCAGCTCATGCCCTTTTTTCTCTCCATGTTTTTTGGTACTTGCAGTCTATTAGCAGGGAGATCTCAGTGAACAATCCATCTGTACTTGTTCTGCTTCAGTAAGTAAATCCCACAAAGGGGCACCTTTCTGATCAGGACAAAGGCAGATTGTGTACAGGTAGGCCAGCATGGAGCTCACTGGCAAGAGCCTGCTACCTCCCAGGGCACAGAGTCCAGGGCTGGCACACAGTGTACAGCAGGGGATCAGGTAGAGGAGATCAGGGCCAATGCTGGACATATTACATGGGGCTGGGGTGCTGACACTGCCTGCAGGTCTGGATGGAGGACAGTGGGGGGAATTCATGCAGCAGGTAGAACTCCAGAGATCAGTGTGTGAGTGTATTGTGCCTGAGATGGCCGGCTGCCTATGCACATCTGTCATCTATCCACCCCCTTCCTCTTCCCACAGAAATATCAGCAGCTAGAAAACAACTCTGCTCCATTCAGAAATGTGTGCCCCGGGGATAAACGACTGCTCTCCGGATAATGCACAGCCTGCTGCCAGCACTGGTATTCTATTGGACCATATGGGAGGGAGATGGAGGGATTAGTTACCATACAGCATGGCAGCGCAGGGTCACCACTGTGCCCAGGCTACATGTACATGCCCATCATTACACAGTGCAACCCCATGCCAAGAAATCACCCATCCACTGCAATGGCTGCTGTACTACACAATGCATGTCACTTATCTATTTCCTTGGTGGGAATAGCGGGGACACATGTAGCACAGATAAATCCTAGTGATAAGATCGTTTTGATAAAAAAAAAGAAAGTTTTTAGTCTTATATCGTTATTAAAAAAGAATGAATCAAATGTCTGGGCAATTCCGAGACCTATTATTATTATTCATATTATCATTATATGAGGTCAATAATCCCTTCCTTCTCTATGTGGACTGTTAATCCATTGTAGAAGAACTCAATAATATAACTGAATGCAGTCTATAGGCTCAATAATCCCAGGAGTTCACTGTATGTGGCCTGTCACTCCCTAAAGAGGGGATCTGATATTATTAGTAAAGGTCATTATTGGCACTATTATTATTATTATTATTATATAAGGCCAATAGTCTTTGCTGTTATTCCACTTATGCCAATAATATCAAGAATTCAGTGTAAGGGGGCCTATTATTATTATTAATATAGGGGGTCAATATACCGTTTATGTTATGTCAGGTGATAATAATTTTAACAGCAAATGCTAATAATAGGATGTGTGGGGGATTATTTTAATCATTATTATTATTATTATCATCGTTATTGTAATTATGATTGCCTGGGGTCAGTAAGCTTATTGGTATTATTCCATTGCACAGAGGTTCTTGCTGTATCGATATGATTATATCTATTGTGTGGATTATTTCTATTATCATTGGAGCCTGTACTATGTTATGATAATAATAATAATAATAATAAACTGCATAAATTCTGTGTGCATGACACTTATTGATCTATGGGGGAAATGCCACTGTATTTTGCTCTGCATTGGGGGCACTATATATCAATAGTGAATGTGTTCACATTATAAAGCGATTTGATCCAATGGATGAACAACTGAAATAGAAATGGATTAAACGTGCATTTGTTTTAGGGTAGTAATACTACTGCTACCAATAATAATAATTACAATGTTGTTGGAATGAATGTAATGTTTGTGCTCAGTCCTAGAGGGTATTTGTATGGAGTTCTTATGATGATGATGATTATTATTTAATCCATATTATTGAACTGTGTTTTTAAAAGCAGCTCGGTTTACACATTGGATGCTTTTTGTTATCCAGTTTGTGGCAGCTCAGTATTTTTCCCGAGGTCTTGCTTTTTACAATTATTTTATTAAATTTAGCATTAAGACAACTTTCATTATTGTTAAAAGTGCATTAATATAATCGCTCTGAGTTGACGAAAGGCTGCGGAGAGCTGCAGATAAGCGGACCTGTCATTAGGACACAAGGCAATGTAGAGTTGGCCTCCAGCAGAGAGGTGACCTATCCAGGTGACATTCTGGTAGGACAGTCCTATGGGGATTCATGAAACTTAAATAATTTGCTAGAACAGTCCTATGCTGGGGATTCATGAAACTTATTTAAGGTTCTAAGGTCCAAAGAGCCAATCTTCCATCAGGGGTATATACAATGGAAGGCTGCAGTGCTGGCCTATGGGTCTATGATAGAATGATGGAGACAGAATAGACATTATGATATTGTATGCAGAGAGGTGACCTATCCAAGTACCAGGTGACATTCTGGTAGGACAGTCCTATGGGGATTCATGAAACTTATTGTACTTAAATAATTTGCTAGAACAGTCCTATACTGAGGATTCAAGAAAGTTATTTAAGGTTCTAAGGTCCAAAGAGCCAATCTTCCATCAGGGGTATATACAATGGAAGGCTGCAGTGCTGACCTATGGGTCTATGATAGAATGATGGAGATAGAAGAGACATTATGATATTGTATGCAGAGAGGTGACCAATCCAGGTACCACGTGACATTCTGGTAGGACAGTCCTATGGGGATTCATGAAACTTATTGTACTTAAATAATTTGCTAGAACAGTCCTATACTGGGGATTCATGAAACTTATTTAAGGTTCCAAAAGCCAATCTTCCATCAGGGGTGTATACAATGGAAGGCTGCAGTGCTGACCTATGGGTCTATGATAGAATGATGGAGACAGAAGAGACATTATAATATTGTATAGGTCAGCAGTAGTAAGATATAAAATCCCCTCTATGAGAGGTGTGGGGGGAAATCTGATGGCACTTATTTAAATGAATGTGATTTGCAGGCTGCTCCCTCCCAGCACACAACATATGTACATGGCATACAAAGGCTCTGTTTCTTTAAGAGAAGCTTCCTGCGCTCAGCAATTTAGGAGGATCAAGTGTCTCTATCCAGATGGTCTAAACTGCATCAGACGACCCTCATCCAGGGGGACACCCTATCAGTCCTGAGACCTCTGCAAACCACAAAAATCCATGTCTACCATCACAATTCCAACATATATATATTTATATACCTCTACAAACACACTGCTTATTAATCAGGCTGTAGAGAACAGAAGGAAACTTGTCCAGCCATCAAGCTGCATACCTGTCATTGTTCTCTGGTCCCAGGCTCCCATCCAGGTCCACACCTCTGAAGAAAGAGAGATCCACAAGACAGTGGCATGCCCTGGACAATGCTGGGGTATGGGGGTCCTACATGGGCCCTTTATACATCCCAGGAAGCATGCAGACTCCTCCTTCTCTTGTGCCCAATGTACCTGCTGTTTATCATTCTAAAGAATAAGCTTAGCAAGAAAAAAAAAACTTGCCCACCTCTCCCTACCTGATCCAGCTGTGGCAGGAGTTTGCAGGGATCCAGTTACCATCAAGTGAAAAGAAAACCTGTAATGGGATCTTATTGCCTTCATTAAGCAGGTTAACATTTGATCAGGAACAATCAGATAAGTAGTCCCTCACCCCTTACACCCCCAGTCATCACTGCCATCTTTTGCCACATCCCTTGTTTCTAGCTGATTAACTTTTGGAGAAGTTGAAACTTCATCTGAGTTTCAGGTCTCAATAAAAGAACAGGAGAGCAGCAAAGCCCCTCATGAATATTTCATGTGCTCCATGCTTGTGTGCCTAACCTGGCTTGTTCCACATGACGTCTGCCATTGTGCTCGCTGTCTGTCAGGCTGGGTGGGGGGATGTAACACAAGCACCCCAGTGGCATCAGGTCTCCTTTGTTGCTGCTGATGTGTGATACCTGTACAGGAGAGGCTGCTGAATGGAGCAGACATGGCATAACTCTGCACTGGACACTGCTGAGCTGTCTAATCCTCTTGGCTCATGCTGAGCTACTACCAGTGCAGAACATATAGTACAGAATGGTGGATTATTCCATACTGGGGGGATGTACACATTCTGCCGTCTAGTACTAACTCTCACATTGGGATTAAACTAAATACTAGGACTGATTGCTAGACAGATACACCACTTTACATTTATAGCCAAATTAAACCCTACAACAAAAATGTAATATATTACAGCTTGCCAATTCTTGAATGTGGTGGCTGCATTCATTTTTATTTTTTAGGCCCTTTTTTTCCTTATTTTTTGCCTGTTGATCTGGCCTATAAGTCTGTTATTTTTCTGGTACAATTGTTTTTATTGTAGAAAACAAGGTAACATGACAACCAATTACCCATGCAGGGGGTACATTATACAGTGCATGGCATAGAGACATAAGGGCTAAGGCACGTTATACCAGGTGTTTTTTAATTGTGCAAAATGTCCGCTGTACGACCTAACGGGATAAGCCGAAGGTCCATATAGATCGCCTAAGCCCGAGGGCCTAGAGGGGGAGCCCATGTTTCAGGTGACCCCCCGACTTAGGGGGGGGGGTCAGGATGAGATGGTGGTCTGTTATTTTTCAACTTCCTTTAACAAACCAAGCTGTCCAGCAAATTGGAAGTTTGGGCTCTTCTACACTTGCGCTAGCTCTTTTCAGAGGACGTTTGACAGGTGGTGAAGAGGTGTTAGGTCGTCTCCTTGCTGTCTGTTTTAACCCTGCATGCAATGCACCTGGTTGCAGGGCTTTTGAGGCATAGCCCCCTTCATCTGAATGGATTGGATTTGGTAGGCATTACTGTCCGCCAAATGTTACAGTGTGGATAAATTTTGCTGTGCAGTCATGCAAAACATCGCACTCGCGGCATGTGTATAACCCTGTGCCTTTGCTGCTTAAGGTTGGCACACACAGGCCCAATATCAACCTGTATCGTTCAACAGGAACCATCCAACATTTGGTCAGTGTATACAGCAGCCTAGCTTATGTCAAACGGGCTTGCTGGAAATCCAGCAGCCGATCGGCAATTGGGGGGGGGGCAGTGGGGCAGTCCCCCTGTCATATCACAACAGCTCGGGGGGGGGAAACGAACATAGTTAGTACAGCGAGCACCTCAATGAAAAAGGACTACCTGTGTGTACCAGGCTTTAGGGGAGCAGTTGTGGGTCCCAAACATAAATGTAGACTATGCCTTAGAGCAGAGGTCTCCAAACCTTCTGAAAAAAGAGCCAGTTTACTGACCTCCAGACTTTAGGGAGCCAGACTGTGTCCAGTGGGAGTAAACAATGCCCCATCTTTGGTATTAGTGGGAGAAATACTAGTTGGTATCAGTGGGAAGAATAGTGCTCCATCATTGGTGTCAGTGGGAGGAATAGTGCCCCATCGTTGGTGTCAGTGGGAGGAATAGTGCTCCATTAATGGTGTCAGTGGGAGGAATAGTGCCCCACCGTTGGTGTCAGTGGCAGGAAGTATGTCCCATTGTTAGTGTCAGTGACAGGAATAATGTTTCAAGGGCTGAAAAAAAGTAAGCAAAGGGCCACATCTGGCCCCAGGGATGCAGTTTGGAGACCACTGCCTTAGAAGGTTGAGACAAACCATGTAACACTGACAAGGGTGCTTATAATAGTCAACCTAACCTATGTACAGTATACCCAAAGAGGAAACAAACTGTTGTTGTAACGGCTTAAAAAGTGTTAGCAAGAGTTTGGCTTTACTTTTTTTTGTCAAGTCCATCTAAATCTGTTTAGAAGTGCATCTATCACAACCCTCTCCCCAAATTAACATTACTGATCCTTACATGTGGTGGCTGCATTAGTTTAAATTTTTTAGGCTATTTTTCCATCTGTTTTACCTAGTGATCCAGCCAGTAGCACACCTCCTGTATTAGAGTGCTTACACTCTGGATGAAGGAGCAATAGAGACGTCTTTGGACAAGAGCATTGTTAGTGTGGGAGAAGAATAGTGTTATGTGGACTAGCAGATTTAGATACACTAACAAATAGAAACAAAATCAGCTAAGGCTCCTATCATATGCTGTGCACTCTGTGAGCACTTCCTCTGCTGATGGGAGCCAAATGGGATGGATGTCACATCCATGCCCATTCAGCTTCTGCAGAGCAGACATGGGCAGATCCTATCAGCTTTATAGGCGGCTGGGTGTAAACAGACTCCGCTTGTCCATTTACATCAGACTACCTCTGATCCGGTGCACAAAATGGAAAAAGAATGCAGTCCTTTTCTGTTTTTTTTTTTATACTGGACCTGGATGGACTCTGAAGTAGGCGGATGTAAATGGACCAAGTCTATTTACACCCACCTGTCCATAGGTCCTCATGGACCTTTTAATCAGGTCCACCTGAAAAGCTGACAGGTCTACCTGATCAGAACGCCTGTGTGGAAGAGGCCTAACACTTTTTTAACAGTTGCAGTAAACAGTTGTTTCTTCTGGGATAAAGGTTTTACATAACAAAATAAAAGCTGACCATTGTAGGCACCCCTGAATGTGTTAAATGGTTTGTCTCAATGCTCTAACTGCTACATCTGCAGGACAGTTTGTTTGGTGAAAAACAACAGACTTACTGGTTGGATCACCAGGTGAAAATAAAGGAAAGAAAGCTTAACAAAGAAAATGAATGCAGCCATCACATCTAAGAACTGGTATTCTACAAAATATGAAATATTTGCTTTTGGATACAAAGCTGAGTTCCACTCGTTTTTGGGTTTATTAAAAGTCAGTAGCTACAAAAAGTGTAGCTGCTGACTTTTATTAAACAGTAACTTACCTGTCTCCCGGTCCAGCGATGGCTGCGCACGAAGCCTCGCTCGTCTCACCCTCCTCCCGACGGCCCGCCATTCCTAGTGTGGGCACTTCATGGCCGGGCACGCACTGCGCATGCGCGAGTTGCGCTGCACATTCCTAGTGGCCCAGCAATCTCCTGGAACCTGTGACGTGTCCCAGAAGATTGCCAGGAGGGAGGGGCTGCCTAGGAGGAGAGGAGGAGTCGCCTAGGCGGCCCAGAGGCGGAAGGTGGAAGAGGGAGAGGAAGTCCCTCTGAAACCTGGGGACACACCCCCCCCCAAAAAAAAAATTACATGCCAAATGTGGCATGTAAGGGGGCGAGGAGTGCTTAAAGCGGAAGTTCCATTTTTGGGTGTAACTCCGCTTTAAAGTTGAGGTTTTTTTTATTCAAGAATCATACTTACCTAGGTGGATGCAGCATTGGTCCAATTGGGCATCTGTCCCCCGTCGGCTCTAAGACTGAGAACCGAGCGGCCAAAGGCCACTGATTGCTCGGTTCCATGAGTAGACAGCTGGTGACCGCTCTCTACTCGGCCCCCCCCCGGGAAATTGGGCTGTGGAGGGGGGTGGGAGTGGTTGGCTCAGGCTCTCAGCGGCTCACTGAGAGGTTGAGCTAGGTGCTGATCCAGGGAGGACCATGGATAGATCCCGACCATATTGTCACAATTTTGCCCCAGCCTGGACCAGCTCTGTGACGCCAGCTGACAGCGGACTTCAGCCTGCTGTCTGCTGAAAACGGGTCACAGGAGTGCAGAACAAACTGCGCATCTGTGATCCATAGGAGAAGTACAGCCAAATGAGCTTTGGCTATACTTCTCCTTTAATGCCACTTTAAACACCGGCAAACTGCAATATAGTGCATTTTTAGTTTTTGGGCTTATTACCACTCTTCAGGCCAAGAGCATCATAAATCTATATATATGTTTTCCATGAGTGTTGGAAAATGAAATAAGTTCCTTGGTTCTTACTGGGGCTCCAGTGGATAGATTTTCCTCCAAGAAACATAAATTGTGCCTATTACAAGGCCAACAAAAAAGAGGTCACACTATAGTGGATTCTGTGTAATACAGAATAGATACATACTCGGGGGATCTTCATATGGGAGAGTGGCATCATCAGTATGGCTTTGTGCATAGGCGTGCACACAGGATGTGCCAGGTGTGCCTGGGTACACCCTAATACCTCCGTGCTGTGCAGATTCCCCCCGTTGTTTGGCTGCAGAGAAAGGGACTGGGGAATGTCTGTCCTCAGTCCCTTTCTTTGTCTAAAAAGTCAGACATCAGGGGTCTGTTTCGAGCCCTGATATTTCACCAAAGCCCCCCAATGGGGTTCCTAAAAAATTGTAAAAATAAAAAATAAAAAAAAATACAAAATACAAAATTATTGTTACAAAAAATAATAAAAAAGTAAAATGGTAAGTAATAATAAAAAAAATAATAAAAATAAACTACTGACACCAATTTCTTCCCTAGTGACATCATTCACTGCTCTAGTGACACTGTCCATTGCCCTACTGCTATATATATATATACACACACACTCATGTGTGTTTGAGCTTTGGGGTGCACACCCTAATGCAATAGGCTGCGCACACCTATGGCTTTGTGGGAAGACGATATACACTACTGAAATATTACAGCCAGTGTGCGATCGAAAGAAGTGTCCAGACTGCTTTTGCTGATCTGCGTTTGTAATGCTAGTTGCCTGGCTGCTTTTTTTCTGAGTCAGTGACCTGGCACAAGCCTGCAGTTGGTAGGGTCAAAGTAAAGTCAGAAACCCCGCTCTGCATACTTATTCTGGCTCAGTGACTCAGAAAGTACCAGCCAGCAAGCATTTTCAGAAAGAGAAGTCATCAATGGGAGCCTCTATCTCTCCCTTTCTCCCAGTAAACAAATTCCTTTAATCTACCAGTGCTTATTCATAACTGAAATATCACTCTTGTGTTGAGTCAGTTTTACCTTGCAGAATATATGATGTATTAACTACACAGTCATTTGTGAGTTCTGCACCCACATCTGCTGATATTAAACTTGCCTGGTAAAATAAGAATTAAAGAATAACAACATTGAAATGGCATGAAAGGAAACACATTCATGAATAACATTTGAACAAAAACCTGCTTTTCCAATGCTTCTCTTTTAAGTAATTATGTTAAATATCTATTTCATTATTTATGTATTAGTTTATTGATTGATTGTGTATTTATTTATTTATTTTACATAGTTACAAAATAAAGTGAAATGAATATCAAATATTTCACAGAAACGCATGCAAACTTAATATAAATGCAGTTGTGCAATAAATCCAGTTAGTATGTATATATATAAATGTGCAAAAGGTTAAGGCTGCACATTTATATATATACATACTAACAGGATTTATTGCACAACTGCATTTATATGGCTCCATTTACACAGGACGCTATGTTAACCTCCCCTGAACGATTTATTTTGACAGCTAGAAGCCGACGTCTAAAACGTCCGTTTTGACACGTTTTGCATGTTGCGTTTAGCGGCGTTTAGCAGAGTTTGTGTCTAGGAGTGTTTTTAAAGAATTTTTTTTTTTTAATGGAAATGCCTGTAAACGAAACAGTCCTGGACAGGAGTTACCGCGTTTAGGCGCGTTTAGCGGCGTTTACAAGCTGTTTGGCATTTCAACTGCCTCTGAGCTGGCGTCTGAACCCATTTTTTTGCGTTCCAAAAAAAGCCTTTAAACTCAACTGCCTGGAAATGACCTTAAACCACCCTGTGTAAATGTACTGATAAGATAACATAGAGGAAAGTTCAGGGGCAGCTGAAAAAAATGCCCAAATGCCTCAAAACATCCGTTTACCAGCAGCAGTGTAAATGAGGCCTAAAGGTAGAAATAAGACCCGGAAAGCCGCACTCCAAATAATGCTTAAAAGGTCTATACAGTACAAAAATAGGGCAAATGGCTAACGCGTTTCACGCCCCTCTTATGGGCGCTTACTCATAGCTGCTAGTTTATTTAAGCAGCAGCATTTTTTAGGGATTTAGATTGCTAACGCGGTGTTTGTGGTATATTCAATTTACATACATAGTTACCTAGTTAGTCTGCTTGAAAAGAAAGACACACGTCCATCTAATTCAACCAATAAAAGAGAAAAAAAAAATGTTATGTTAGTAATTATTTTATATATTTATTTATTTACTATTTCATATATATTTTTTTTTTTGAAAAAAGAAAAAAAACACAACTCCCCATTGAAATGCAAAATCGCGTAAGTTTTTTTCGGTGGCCATTATCGACACCATTTTTTTTATCGGCAAAGCACTGATAACCCTATTTTCAGCCAATAGTTTTTCAGTGCCCGATAAATCAGTGCATCCCTAGTTATAACCCCTGTCACGTTTTATTTTTGTCACCTGTGTCCCCATTGGGGAGATCTCCCCTCACCTCCTGTCCCACAGCCACAACAGGAAGTGAGAGACGATCTCTCTAAAGTGGAGGAATCCCTAGTTGTCATTAGAACTTGTGTCCCCCATTGGAACAATTTTCACGGCTGTGGCAAAACAGCATGCCGCTTTCAGAAGGCAGTGCTGTCGACAAATGCAGTTTTATGGGGGGCTCCCTGCAACCGCCCCACAACAACCGAGGGCAATGCACATTATTATTTCATGTTTTATTCATAATTCAGTCATTTGAGAAATTAGATTTTTTTTTTTGTTTATTTATTTGAACCTTTATTTATATCATGAACATTGACATGAACACCAACACAGTTAGCTAAGAAATTGGGGCGTATTTATCATGGGGGAATTTCCTCATCCCTTGGTTTTTACATCTATTTTCCTGGTTCTAGGTCCAGTGAAGCCCCCCCCCCCATGTGATATGTAAGAGTGTGCTTGTCAAGTCAGAGCTGATAAACTCCAATGAGAGGAAATGGCAAGCATATCACCTATTTGTGATTATCAGGAACGGTGAACTCCAGTTGTTACATGTCACATCTCTGTATTTTTCATGCAATATAATTGCAGTGCAGTGTCTGTTCCATGTGGTTTACATGTTTCACCATTCATCTTTTTAAAGGGTGTGCTTGGATACTACACCAAAGATGCCCTAAGCAAGGTTTCCTTTTAAATTACTTAGAATTAAACCAAAACTCATAAAGGAGGGGGGGGGGGGGGTAGTATAATATTGTGCTGCTTTTTATTAAATTAAGTTGAAATTTTTTTTTCTCCTGCTTTTTGACCGTTTTAATGAGATGGGGAATTTAGACATTTTTATTTATTATTTAGACACTGGAAAAAAGTGTATATATATTTTAAATATCATACCCAAATAACCCTTTATAGTTTGTCTACCTAATTTTGAAAAGCATGGAACATTTCACCTGTCCAATAAAGTAACCTCTAAAGCAGGGATATGAGGCATAGTAAGACTCTGAAAGCAACAAGCATGACACCCAGAGGCAGAGGCATGATGGGATTTGTAGTTTTGCAACAGCTGGAGGTCCGCTAATTGCATATCCCTGCTCTAAAGGCTCAGTTCTAGTTATTAGTCAGTGTGCAGTTTCAGCTTCATCGTTTTAAATAACGCCTCATTCACATGACCATAAAACAGCCGTAAAAAGTTTACTGATAATAAGGCAAGGAAGAGTTTCGTACATAAATCTGTTGTTAAATGCATAAAAATTGTCCTGTGTACTGCGTATATATATGTCTTCGGATGCAGATTTTTGGATTTCGTTACTGAAAGGAGTGCCTTTTTACACACCTGTGTGAATGTCTCCATTGAAAACAATGCAGTTGCGTTCGAGTCGGTAAATAAAAAACAGTTGTAAATGTGTTTTATTTATTTTAATTTTTTTTTGTAAATGAGGCCCAATTATGTCCAGTGCTGAGGCACAGAGGAATGTTGTGGATCCCCAGCTTTCTACTTCACAGTCAGAAATGTAAAACATCAACACAGCAGATTTTCCAGTATTGATTACTTGGCAATAGTATTATCAGTGTAAGGCTCCATGCACACTGCAATAAAAAAAACGTTGATTCTACAGGCGTCTGAGGTTTTTTTCACCTGCCTGTAGAAGCACTTGTATTTTTTTCTATGGGTCTTTGCACATTATGAAGTTTAGAGGCGTTTTCGTACAGGGACGTTCAGAGGCTGTAAGAAGAACCCTTTTGGATTGCATTTTTAGGAGAAGTTTAGGAGCTGTAAAAACGTCAATCGCTCCTAAACTCTTGTGAACGTCATGTTTCAGCTTTTTTTTGTTGTCACTGTCCAGCACTTCCTGGCTTTAAAGAAAGTATGTGGTGACCCTGCCCATTGTTTATGCAAAAAAACGCCCGTAAACTCAAATGCTCATAAACTCACCTAAACTTGCCTAAACGTTGTACAAAATGCTCTCAACTGGCGGCTTTTATGCCACGTTTTTCCAGCTAAAGCGCAGATGTTTTTTTTCAGCTCCTAGTGTGCATGGAGCATTACAAGGTAAAATCGTGTCTAGGTCTAGGACCTGTCTCTCCTATGTATGTGACCTTACTGATGACTAACTGAAGAATTTGAAAACACAAATGATTTCTACATTGTTTCAAAGTGGCACATTTAATAAAATAGAATTTTCCCTCTTTCTCAAAATTTGTTAAATCCTAGATTTTTCTTGAAATTGACCTGCTGGATAAAATTTGGCTAACCATAGACCCAAGACAGCAGTCTGAAGAAACTGGCGATTCCAATATTCGTTTGTCTAAAGGAGACCATACATAGCCTAATTTTCTTATAGCCTTAAATACAATGAAGTTGATTTACTAAAGACAAATACACTGTGCAATGCAAGTGCTCTAGATCTGAAGGGAAGCTCTGAAAAGAGGGGAAGCTCTGCTGAATTCTTTCATTCAATCATTTTCAAGAAAAAATGCGTTTTTTCCTTGCATGTGATTGAGTATTCTTTGCAAAGTGACGCTCCATGCACACTGGAATTAAAAAAAAAGTCTGCTCTCTTGGGAGTAAAAAACGCTTATATAGAGCATTTGTTGTACAAAGTTTAGGAGAGTTTTTTCTGCCAGTAAGCTCCAATCAGGAATATGAACCAGAAGGGTTTTTTTCCTGCCTTTAAACGCTGAGCTGAAAATATGCCTCTAAACGTCCTAATGTGTATGGACACATTGAGCTGCTTCTACAGGCAGAACACAAAACTCCTGTAGAAGCAACATTTTTTACGCCAGTGTGCATGGAGCCTGAAGCGTTACCTCATTTACTAAGCTCTGGAGCAATTTGCCTTTAGTAAATCAATCTCAATGTATAATTCTCCAGCAAAACCTTCTATTTTCACAATCACAATCCAATTGCAGTGATGCATCAAATCGACAAAAAAAAAAAAATTGATGGCGGCAAAATCATTTAGAAGATTTTTTGCCATTTTCCAAGTTTACTTTAGGAAGTCTAATATCCAAAATAGCCAAAATGAGTTAAATATTTCTGTATTCCAAAGAATAGACACTTTGGCATCTAGATAGTAATCCATCCTCAGTGAGTATGGAGCTTAAGCTAGAAATCCATGGCAAAAGTAGATATCTATGGACATAAAAATGAAGAACTTTATCCATGCAAACAAGGAAAAAAACACTTCAGAGACACAAACCTTACAGAAACAGGTTCAATTTAATTGTTGATAGAACAGATTCATAAGGTATCTCAACAAATCCTTTATGGTTTTTTTTTTTTCATGTGAAAAGTTTTGAAAAGAAACATTTTAGTCGCAACAAAAGCAATTGTCAGATTGAGAAAAATGATGTGAGTGACATTTACATACAACTTTGATAGCAGTAGATGGTAAATTCTTTGATTGCGTTCTATTGGAATCATTTTGGTGAGATCAATCAGTAATGTTAGAGATTGAAATAAGAACATATTATACATTCTCTTGATTTTTCCCTCCATTGTGATATCAAATAATTCATACATTAATATAATTGCATCATGTACAAGCTCCATAAGAAATATTAAGAAAAGGCTTTCTTAGATACACATAGTAAAATACATTTATTTATAGAGCTGAACATTTGTATCTGTTTTGCAAGACACAAAATCTGTTTGCTGTCTTTTTTTCCAGACATACACGATTCTCAGGCATATTTCCTGTACCTGGAAGAACCATTTCTATTTTACCTGGTAAAATTATATATGGGAATTTAGCAAACAAACAGGTTTTAGGGTAGAAAAGATTGATGCGGTTTGCATAAAAAAAATCATATATATGATCATGCTTTCCCAATTCTGACAAACATTTCTAATGTCCATGATGACAAGTCTTTACCAATTGCTAGTTTAATCCCCAATTGTGACGCAATTGAATTGATGGTTTCACTACATATTGCATCTTCTAGGAAATTTGACTGATCTATTGGTCAATTCCTTTGTTACCCATACACACCCTATGCTCACAAATGTTATTATTATTTTACTGCAAATTATCAACATCACAAAAAACAGAACATGGTAAAATGTTTTTTTTCTATACAAATAACTGCAATAAATTAAATATGTTATTTAATTTATTGCAGTTATTTGCATAGCACCAACAATTTACACATCACGTTACATACAGTATTGTACATTTACATCAGTCACTTCTGTCAAGGAGATTGCAATCTATGGTTCATACCTTATGCTAGGACCAGTTGTTTCCTTATTTTATTTATTACAGAGATTTATATACCACCAACAATTTATGCAAGACTTTACTTATTGTACATTCACATCAGTCCCTGCCCTCAATGAGCTTACAACCCTTCCTCACATGCATACATACTATAGCCAATTTAGACAAGAGCCAATAACCCACCATAATGTCTTTGGAGAGGAAACCTAGAGAAAACCCAAGCAAATAGCAAAATCGTCACTGGTTCGAATCCCAAACACGACACTACCTGCCTGTAGTTTGCATGTTCTCCCTGTGTCTGCGTGGGTTTCCTCCGGGTACTCCAGTTTCCTCCCACACTCCAAAGACATGCTGGCGGGTTAATTGGATCCTGTCTTAATTGGCCCTAGTATGTGTGTGTATGAATGTGAGTTAGGGACTTTAGATTGTAAGCTCCTTGAGGGTAGGGACTGATGTGAATGTACAATGTATATGTAAAACGCTGCATAAATTGACTGCGCTATATAAGTACCTGAAATAAATAAATGAGAACATGCACACTCGATCCAGTTAGTATCCTGGTTGGGATTCATAATGTTGACCATGGTGCTGCAAAGCATGAGTGCTCAATAAATGGATTATTAATTGACCAAACAATCCATTATTGCTACTAATTTTGATACAATTCTTTAATTAAAATGTTCAAGTTATCAAGTAATTGTTAGCTGTATGGCCAGCGTAAGAAAAATCTAATTGGCAGTTCAGATGCAATATAGGCTTTATTTTTGTGTTTTGATTTTAGAATTTGTTTGACAGGAGTAAACTCTGAAAATAGCACATGCAGTATTTTGTAAGGCCGAGCTGTAGCACAGGCAGCTATCAGTTATTGTAGTAAGTATGAAGGAGGGGGCACCAGTAAAGTGACAGATATACAGCATCTGCAATTCAGCCTTATGACATGTGCTATCCTCTTACACCAACTCCCATGTACACAGCAGGTGCCCTCCACAAAAGGTTCAATAAACTCTTGGGGCAGCTTTCAAGATCTTTGTTTGTTTCCTTCAAATGAAGTCTGGAGCTGGTAGTAAAACACCAACAGTTTACATAACGTCCAAGGAGTTCATTACAAGACTTTGGCCCCTGCAGAGAATAAATCAGCATGACTCTATTCATTGAAATCTTGGTGTTACACTCTAACATTATAGGGCACTGTAAGACTCTTTAACAAATTAAAGGGTTTTATTTCATAAACATATTTACCAAATTAAACAAAAATCATAAAGTTTTATTGCATTTTCTATAAAATTACAACAAAAGAAGTGGGCATCAACAGGCATATTTAGACAAGAATGTGACATAACATACAATTTGGGAACAAAGGGTCAGCAGGGATATTCAGGATTCAAGGTGCTCCAGGAGGTATCTATAAAATCAGTAGTTAGTATTGTCAAAGATGAACCTAACCCAAGCTTTCCCACAAGCCTTCATCTCCAGCTTCTCTTCTGTAGAGTAGTGCCATATACGTTAGGACTCATCAAAATATTTTTATTCAAAATAATTCTTTATTAAGAGAAATAAAATGGTCATTAACATAAATATTGTATACTCACAATATACTGCACATATTAAGAAAAATATGGAAATCATACATATGCAATTCGGTTTAAATGAATTGTATTCCTTATCAGTATTAATTTATGGAACGTCGTATTTCATAATTTTTTTTATTTATTTATTTTTTTGCAACACAAAGAAAATTACTGATTTACTAAAGGAGCCATTTTTAGCCTAGTCTGTGTTGTATATTGCTTTTATTGCATATTTGCATTTGAAGGAATTAAACAAAACATTGGAATCAAATTGGTTGGTGTAAGGCAAATTATTCCATAGCTAGGTTGCACTATCTGACCTTGCCTTAAAGTGATTGTAAAGTCTCATCTTTTTTTTTTTTTTTAAATAACAAACATGTTATACTTACCTCCTCTGTGCAGTTGGTTTTGCACAGAGCAGCCCGAATCCTCCTTCTCGGGTCCTTCTTTGCTGCTCCTGGTCCCTCCCCCCTGTCGAGTACCCCCACAGCCAGCTGCTTTCTATGTGGGCACCCAAGCTGAGTCAGAGCTCCGTGTATCCATTCAGACACCAAGCCCCGACCCGGCCCCGTCCCGCTCTTCCCCGATTGGCTAACTGACTTTGATTGATTGCCGCCGGAGCCAATGGCGCCGCTGGTGTGTCTGAGCCAATCAGAAGGAGAGTCCTGGACAGCTTTGACACTCGTGGACATCGCTGGAGAGAGATGGGGCTCAGGTAAGTAATTAGGGGGTGCTGGGGAGGCTGCTACACACAGGTTTTTTTTTAATCTTAATGCATTAAATGCATTAAGATAAAAAATCTTCTTCCTTTACAACTCCTTTAACTTATATACCTTTAATTTTAGTGTTGGGTGCTTCTTTACACAGGTACTTTAATGCTCACAGCAGGCTTGATGCTGAAGAAGCACATTGATGCTTGCATACAGATTGTATTTAGCAATGTGGGTCAATGTAGAAGAATAACTCAGCATGTATGATTTTAAAGAGCGTGTCTTCCTATGCACAATGAGATGCACTGTGATCTATCCATTTACTGATTACAGCCATAGAGATACATGTAGTCTGTATGCATGCAATGAGGCACAACATTGGACCACAACAGACCTACAAATGCATCTAAATGCGGTAATTTTCTAAAGTGTTACAAATTACTAGGCTTTTGCACCAGGCAGTTAAAAAGCAGGAATATGAGTTCAATTACGCTTAACACTTTTAGTACATAGTAAAAATCAACATTAATAATAGTCAACTAATAAACAAACTATCATTTTAAATAGTATGCCAATGAGAGCTTTTCAGGGTAACTCACAATCAGTAAAGATTCAGAGGCAGACAAACTTAAGCAAAAACCAAATGGCTTTGAGTAAATTTCTTTAAATTTTTTAAAATATATACATTTTGAAACTGATGCTTCATATTTGTTTTTTTAATATTTTATTGAAAATCTTTTTTCAAATAAACATGTAATTTATGATGTACCATGATAGCACACAGCACATAGCATAATGAATTTTAATGTAAATCAAAGTGCTTTACTTTCAGCAAAGCGTGATTATATTTATTCCAGAAGTCACTAAATGACTCCATACACACTATTAGATTTTCTGCAGATTTTTGTCTTCAGATTTACCAAAACCATATAATATGAGGTCAAACCTTAAAGCCACGGTCCGACGATCGCATACAACAGGTCGTACTCACGACCGTTGTATGCAAAATCGATTGTTCGCATGCGCGATTTGAACAGTCGAACATACGACGGTCGTACAAGGGAGTTGTATGAGCAGACTAGAAAACTTGGTCGTACCAACAAGCTCTCATACGACCGTTGTATCGTGTGTACAGAGCAGTTGGTACAACAAAGTTGTACTGTGCAAAACACGCATGCTCCAAAGTCAGGAATGGCTGGATGCAAATTACATGCACCTGAGCGTTCTTTCCCTGGCCGTACGATCGTGTAGTGCAGTCAGTATGCTACATACAACAGCCAACATACGATTCGACACGATCGTCGAACCGTGTGTACGAGGCATTAGAGTTTCAATTTGTATGCAATCAGGCAAGCCCTTGCACTACATGGTTTAGGTAAATCTGAAGACAAAAATCTGCAGAAAATCAAATAGTGTGTATGGGTTAGGCTTTACATGTATATGAATTTTCAAAGTTGTTCTCAATTATTTTGAAAATACATCTTTCATTAACCACTTCCCGACCAGCGCCGTAAATAGGCGGTGGTCGAGTTTGAGCGGCTCTACCGGGACATAGCCTGCACCTGCAGGCTATATCCCGGTATAATTTTTTAGAGCTGGCGGTCGGCTATCCAGGGGTAATGACCGATCTGGCTTGGGAGCCGCTCGGCCGTTACCCCAGGGGGCGGGAGGGGACATCCCCCCCTCCCGCCGCCTTCCGCCGCTCTTCTCCGGCCTCCCGACCCACCAGGAGACCGGATCGACGATCCGGCATGTCCACCGGCTGGAAGGAGACCTGACAGAAGCCGTAATCGGCTCCGATCGGGTCTCCTTCGGCAAATTCCTAACGGCGCCAATTTAAAAAAAATGACTGTATTCAGACCCCCCGGCCCTCCAAAAAGAGTACCTGTCACCATATATTACTATCACAAGGGATGTTTACATCCCTTGTGATAGCAATAAAAGTGATCAGATTTTTTTTTCTTTAAAGGAACAGTGCTAAAAATAAATAAATACATTTAAAAAAAAAAAAAGATTTAAATCGCGCCCGCATATGAAAACGGTGTTCAAACCATACATGTGAGGTATCGCCGCGATCGCCAGAGTGTGAGCAATAATTCTAGCAAAATACCTCCTCTGTAACTCTAACCTGGTAACCGTTAAAAATTTTGAAAGCGTCGCCTATGGAACTTTTTAAATACCGGACTTTGTCGCCATTCTGCGAGTGTGCGCAATTTTCAACCGTGTCATGTATGGTATCTACTTACTCGGCGTAACATCCTCTTTCACAATATACAAAAAAATTGGGCTAACTTTACTGTTGTCTTATTTTTTAACTCAAAAAAGTAAAATTGTTCCAAAAAAATCACGCTTGAAAGACCGCTGCGCAAATACAGTGTGACAAAAAGTATTGCAACAATCGCCATTTTATTCTCTAGGGTGTTTGAAAAAAAATATATAATGTTTGGGGGTTCTAAGTAATTTTCTAGCAAAAAAAATGTTTTTAGCTTGTGACCACCAAATGTAAAAAGTGGCCCGGGTGGTAAGTGGTTAAAATATTACCAGGGAGGCTTGTTATGAAATTCCTAATGCCCCATACACACGATCCGAAAATCGGATGACAGATCGTCCATTTTTTTTTCACGCTAATCTCAGATCGAATCGGAAGAATGTACTAAAGTCACAAATATTCTCGTACGACAGAATAAAAAATCTGAAGTGGTGTCATGTGTTGTAGTGTATTTGTATTGTAATGTCGGACGACAACTGTACTGATTAAACGAAAATTGTACGATCGGGCACCATGCAATCAAAATTTTCATGCTTTTCCGATCGAATATTATCTGATGAACTGTCGTGATCGGCTCTCGTAAGCTGTGTACTAATGATCCGATTATCGTACGATCGCATCGTATGCGGTATTTTTCGTCCGATTTTCGGATTGTGTGTATGGGCCATTATCCTGGCACTTCCTGATGAGAGGTGACAACAGTCTTCCAATTGTGCAGGTATGGTCCACCGTTATCAGTCAACTGGCCAGAGCAATGATGTGCAGCTGATGATGTAGCAAATCCATACAGACAGCAAGTGGCTTAGTGAGGCTGGAGGAGATCAGCAGCACTAAGAAGCAAAAAAAAAATGAAGACAGTATCTTAAGAAAAAATGTTTTATTTTTTGAAAAACGGAACCAGACCAAACATTATGTCATCTAGTTAGCGTTTAGGTATATTTTAGATATACTTTTATTTATTCCTTATTATAGCTGAACATGATGCTATGTCAACATTTCAGGGCTGTGTAAATGATATGGTGATCTTCTTTGGTTTCTGCAACTTAACATACATCTCTTACACTGCTACATGGATACCTATTGAAATGAAGCTGGTGTATATTCTGCAGCATAAACTTGTTTTTTTTTTTCAAGGGATCTTTTCCAGAGGTCCTCTTGAGCAAAGCTGACATTCATTTTTCACTGGTTTGCTGTTTCATTGGTTAAATAATTTTATAGGAATTTGCTTCATAAATTGCAAAAACACTTGAAATGATACTTTCCTGATTTTCTGGGGTACTGCCTGTCCTTTTTTGTGAACAGGGTAACCTATCAAAAACTTGATTGTATGATATATAAAAATGTTTTACGTTTTATTATGATGTATCACAGCCATAAAGGGTCTATGCTTACTGAGGCTCGGGGCACCTCCCCTGCAGTGGCGTAGCGTGGGTTGTCAGCACCCGGGGCAAGGCAAGTAATTTGCGCCCCCTAACCCGTCGATAATTTTGCAAAAAAACCCAAATTTCTTACTTTTTGCTAAAATACAAATCCAAAAAAAAAAAATATATAAAACATTTTTTCATCGGTTTTGGCCGATTTATATTCTTCCTCATATTTGCGATAAAAAAAATCGCAATCGGCGTTTATTGATTGGTTTGCGCAAAAGTGGTCACGTTTATGGATGATGAGAATTCATTTCTGGGGTTTTTATTTTTTTTACTAGTAATGGCGGCGATCTGCGATTTTTAGCGGTACTGCGATATTTCAGCGGACATGTCGGACCATTTTGACACATTTTTGGGACCATTGGCACTTATACAGCGATCAGTGCTATAAAAATGCACTGATTACTGTATAAATGCCATTGGCAGTGAAGGGGTTAACCTGCAGGGGGCGCTCTAAGGGTTAACTGTGTTCCCTCAGTGTGTTCTAACTGTGTGTGGGCTGCCCTAGCAGGGGAAGGGAAGTGATCACAGCCCTTCCCCCTTCACAGAACGGAGGTCCGTGTTTACTTACACGGACCTCCATTCTTTCACTCCAAAGGGGGGCATCGCGGGTGGCCGGCGGAGATCGAATCCACCGCACCCTCTTCCTGGCCCTCCCCGGACAAAGTGAGTGCGCGGGCGCGCCTCCGGCGGCACGCGCACGCTCACTGGGCGCGATCTCGCAGCCGCCGTCATATGATGGCGATTTGCGCAGGAGCGCCACCTTGTCGCCGTCAATTGCCGATCAGTGGTCGGCAAGCGGTTAAAGGTTGCTAGACCCACTGGCTTACATCAACTTATGTTGAGCTGGAGCAGCTACATATGGATCGAAATCTGTCTCCTCACTGTTGAACCAACCAAACTTCAATCCATCTGGTCAGCTCAACATGCCAGTCTTGACCTGCACCTGCAGACCGGGAACTGTAACATCCCAAAGAAACTTCAGTTTTGGAGATGCTCTGCTAGCACTACACAGCCAGCCCACTGAGCCCAGTAGTACTCCAGTCCAGTCATTGCTGACTCCTGTCACTCGTGACTCCTACCTTTTTTTTTCACTGGCTGTCCCGGACGGACCCGATCACAGCAGTCAGCAGGCTAGGTTTTCTCCTCCAGGTCCTCCTAGGTTTTCCTCCTCCTGCAGCGTCTGTCACCCCTGGCTCCCTCTCTCCTCTCTGGCCTGTGTCACCTGCCGCCCCTGCCAGCTTCTTCTTGCTGCTGCCTGGGCTGGTCTGGTGTGGTTCTCTCCCGCGCTCAGCGCTGCACTGGGCGGCCGTTGCACTGTCCCTCCCCCAGATAGTCCCTCGCTCTTTCTTCGCACCCACCGCACCGCATGCCTGGCACCCCCCCTCCACAGTGGGCGGCGACCCGGCGGCTCGGATCAGATTCGCACAGCCAGCACTGCAGAGAGAGTGAGTGAGCCAGGCAGGGGCAGAGAGCTGCGAGTGCAAGCGCGCCCCCCCAGATGTTGCGCCCGGTGCGGCCGGCCCCCCCTGCACCCCCCACGCTACGCCTCTGCTCCCCTGGCATCCCCCAAAGGTCTAACATGAGTAATTGCACTGTAATGTGAGTAATGTGACTGTTTTGTTTGAATGTGGGCTGGCATTGATGTCTGAGGGTGGTTGTATCCTGCTTCAACCACGCTATGGTGTCTGTGGCTAGCTTGAAAAACAAAACAACTCCTGCGCTTGGATCCAACAACTCAGAGTCAATCAAATAGCGAAAATATAGACTACAATGAAAAGTCTTTATGAACGTGAAAGTCACTTTGCACTCAATGATCTTGCTCCCCTCTTCAGGACAATGGGCATCCAAAAGGTACTAGGGAAAAAACACAAGAGAGGGGCGCACCGACCTAGTGCAATACCATTAAACTGTTTATTAAAGATCAAATATATATAATCTCAAATGGAGAAATTAAAAGGTATCACGTCAAGAAGTGGAAATAGTGCCTCCATTGGACTAATCAATCTCCACCTGAACAGAGGGACTAGGTGGCGTCCGTGTGGCCAGGCTGACGCGTTTCCAGGGCAAACCCTCTTCCTCAGAGCCTCTGGTAGGTGGCACTGGTGGGCACTGGCAGATGGCACTGGTGGGCACAGTTGAGGCGGCTCTCCCTGTTCGGGACCGATGTCAGCATGAGGGGGAAAAAAGCAGATTACCCATCTTCTGCTTACATCACGTGATCAGCTGTCATTGGCTGACAGCTGATCACATGGTAATCAGCCGAGTCTCATTGATGGCGCAATCTCGGGAGGACGTACATGGACGCCCTCCTGGCAATTAAGGCCCGTGCTGTATCTTTCTTTCGGCTATAGTGCTGGCAGGAGGTGGTTAAAGAAACTTCTGATTAACACAAAAGGAGGACTTCAAGGCACATACTAAAAAGCATATATTCTTCTCAGATTTTCTGTCAGTTCAAGGGATAACTTGAACAGTTTAGGTAATTTTTTAAATGGGTGATTTATATAATTTTGTTACATTATGTAAAAAAATGTATAAATAAACATCTAATACAGGATGCACCCATGATACTGCGCTTTCAGAACATTCTGGGTTTTCTAAAGAAGCAGTAGCTGTTTCCTTTGTGCCTATCACTCTCTCTCTCTCTTTATATATATATATATATATAGTATCTCATAAAAGTAAGTACACCCCTCACCTTTTTGTAAATATTTTATATCTTTTCATGTGACAACACGAAGAAATTACACTTTACTACAATGTAAAGTACTGAGTGTACAGCTTGTATAATAGTGTAAATTTGCTGTCCCCTCAAAATTACTGAACCCACAGCCATTAATGTCTAAACCGCTGGCAACAAAACTGAGTATACCCCTAAGTGAAAATGTCCAAATTGGGCCCAATAAGCCATTTTCCCTTCCCGGTGTCATGTGACTCATTCATTTTAAAAGGTCTCAGGTGTGAATGGGGAACAGGTGTGTTAAATTTTGTGTTATCGCTCTCACTTTCTCATACTGGTCACTGGAAGTTCAACATGGCACCTCATGGCAAAGAACTCTCTGAGGATCTGAAAAAAAGAATTGCTGCTCTACATAAAGATGGTCTAGGACAGGGATATGTAATTAGCGGACCTCCAGCTGTTGCAGAACTACAAGTCCCATTAGGCATAGCAAGACTCTTACTGCCACAAGCATGACACCCAGAGGCAGAGGCATGATGGAACTTGTAGTTTTGCAACAGCTGGAGGTCCGCTAATTGTATATCCCTGGTCTAGGCTATATGAAGATTGCCAAGACCCTGAAACTGAGCTGCAGCACGGTGGCCAAGACCATACAGCGGTTTAACAGGACAGGTTCCACTTAGAACAGGCATTGCCATGGTTGACCAAGGAAGTTGAGTGCACCTGTTCAGCGTCATATCCAGGGGTTGTCTTTGGGAAATAGACATTTGAGTGCTGCCAGCATTGCTGTAGAGGTTGAAGGGGTGGGGGAGGGGCTTAGCCTGTCAGTGCTCAGACCATATACCACACACTGCATCAAATTGGTCTACATGGCTGTCGTCCCAGAAGGAAGCCTCTTCTAAAGATGTTGCACAAGAAAGCCTGCAAACAGTTTGCTGAAGACAAGCAGATTAAGGACATGGATTACTGGAACCATGTCCTGTGATCTGATGAGACCAAGATAAACGTATTTGGTTCAGATGGTGTCAAGTGAGTGTGGCAGCAAGTAGGTGAGGAGTACAAAGACAAGTGTGTCTTGCCTACAGTTAAGCATGGTGGTAAGAGTGTCATGGTCTGGGGCTGCATGAGTGCTTCCGGCACTGGGGAGCTACAGTTCATTGAGGGAACCATGAATGCCAACATGTACTGTGACATATCGCAGCAGAGCATGATCCCCTCCCTTCAGAGACTGGGCTGCAGGGCAATATTCCAACATGATAACGACCCCAAACACAGCTCCAAGATGACCACTGCCTTGCTAAAGAAGCTGAGGGTAAAGGTGATGGACTGGCCAAGCATGTCCCCAGACCTAATCCCTATTGAGCATCTGTGGGACATCCTCAAATGGAAGGTAGAGGAGCGCAAGGTCTCTAACATCCACCAGCTCCGTGATGTCATCATGGAGGAGGGAAGAGGACTCCAGTGGCAACCTGTGAAGCTCCGGTGAACTCCATGCCCAAGAGGGTTAAGACAGTGCTGGAAAAGAATGGTGGCCACACAAAATATTGACACTTTGGGCCCAATTTGGACATTTTCACTTAGGGGTGTACTAACTTTTCTTGCCAGCGGTTTAGTCATTAATGGCTGTGTGTTGAGTTATTTTGAGGGGACAGCAAATTTACACTGTTATACAGGCTGTACACTCATTACTTTACGTTGTAGCAAAGTGTCATTTCTTCAGTGCCGTCACATATAAAGATATAATAAAATATTTACAAAAATTTGAGAGGTGTACTCACTTTTGTGAGATACTGTATATATATATATATATATATATATATATATATATATCACACAAAAGTCCAATCTGCAGCACCTTGTATATTTATTAAAGTGGTTGTCAAGTCATGACAACCACTTTAAACTACAGGTAAGCAATAAGGCTTACCTGTAGGTCCAGGAAATATCTCCTAAATCTGTACGGTTTAGGAGATATCACCTGTATCTGCATGTGCCGACATCATCGACACATGCGCATTGAAAAATCGGCACCCGGGATAGCCCAGGGTGCCGTTTAATCTGTATTCGTGCCGTAACGGCTCCCGTTCGCATGCGTGGGAGTGAAGTCAGCGCGGCTCGCCAATCACATCACTGGAGCCCGCGGTGTGATTGGATGGAGCCGCAGACCCGGAACAAGCAGTGTGCTGAGACCGCTGCAACAGCTTCGTTCCAAGGTAAGTGTTTCATAATGAGCTAGTATGCGCTACATACTAGCTCATTATGCGTTTGCTTTGCACATTTTTTTGGGGGGGGGTGGGGGGTGCATTTACAACCACTTTAAGAGAGTAAAAAACACATCAAAGAGACATCAAAATAACAAAAATAACAACGTTTCATATGTATTAAGATCCTTCATCAGGTATAGCAAGCAATATACAGTGGGTGCGGAAAGTATTCAGACGCCCTTAAAATTTTCACTCTTTGTTATATTGCAGCCATTTGCTAAAATCATTTAAGTTCATTTATTTTCCTCAATAATGTACGCACAGAACCCCATATTGACAAAAAAAACACAGAATTGTTGACGTTTTTGCTGATTTATTAAAAAAGAAAATATCCCATGGTCCTAAGTATTCAGACCCTTTGTTGTGACACTTATATATTTAACTCAGGTGCTGTCCATTTCTTCTGATCATCCTTGAGATGGTTCTACGCCTTCATTTCAGTCCAGCTGTGTTTGATTATACTGATTTGACATGTTTAGGAAAGCCACACACCTGTCTATATAAGACCTTACAGCTCACAGTGCATGTCAGAGCAAATGAGAATCATAAGGTCAAAGGAACTGCCTGAAGAGCTCAGAGACAGGATTGTGGCAAGGCACAGATCTAGCCAAGGTTACAAAAAAATGTCTGCTGCACTTAAGGTTCCTAAGAGCACAGTGGCCTCCATAATCCTTAAATGGAAGACGTTTGGGATGACCAGAACCCTTCCTAGAGCTGGCCGTCCGGCCAAACTGAGCTATAGGGGGAGAAGAGCCTTGGTGAGAGAGGTAAAGAAGAACCCAAAGATCACTGTGGCTGAGCTCCAGTGATGCAGTCGGGAGATGGGAGAAAGTTGTAGAAAGTCAACCATCACTGCAGCACTCCACCAGTTGGGGCTTTATGGCAGAGTGGCCCGATGGAAGCCTCTCCTCAGTGCAAGACACATGAAAGCCTGCATGGAGTTTGCTAAAAAACACCTGAAGGACTCCAAGATGGTGAGAAATAAGATTCTCTGGTCTGATGAGAACAAGATAGAACTTTTTGGCCTTAATTCTAAGCGGTATGTGTGGAGAAAACCAGGCACTGCTTATCACCTGTCCAATACAGTCCCAACAGTGAAGCATGGTGGTGGCAGCATCATGCTGTGGGGGTGTTTTTCAGCTGCAGGAACGGGATGACTGGTTGCAATCGAGGAAAAGATGAATGCAGCCAAGTACAGGGATATCCTGGACGAAAACCTTCTCCAGAGTGCTCAGGACCTCAGACTGGGCCGAAGGTTTACCTTCCAACAAGACAATGACCCTAAGCACACAGCTAAAATAACAAAGG
>BLSH010207549.1:537616-550799 GCA_018402905.1 Glandirana rugosa | reverse complement strand
AGGGTCTCGTCAATTTGCAACTTAAACTTCTTCTTACTGAAAGACTGATCAAACCACTTGTCGGATATACGACATTACAAGAACGACATACAATGTTGTGTCACGTGTGTACGTGTACGAAAAAAGGGGTCGCTTGAATCGGACCCGAATCTCTTAATCCTTTAATTATCAAACTTTTCCCTGTAGCCGCTCATCGCGGCTCGCCGGCGGACATCGGGTCCGCCCGAGGTGCGGGCACACTCCTCAGGAGTGCGGCGGGTGCGCGCGCGCGCCGCCGGCGGCGCTCGCGCGCCCCCTGGTGGCCAAAATGCGAATCGCCGTTTATTTACGGCGATTCGCGCAGGGCTCCCCCACTGCCGCCGTAAAAACACGGCGCGCGGTGGGGAACCTGTTAATGAGGAAAATAAATGAACTTAAATGATTTTAGCAAATGGCTGCGATATAACAAAGAGTGAAAAATTTAAGAGGGTCTGAATACTTTCCGTACACACTGTATATATATATATGTATTAAAAAATACCAAAAACTATTAATTTCCTAATTCTCTAAGCCCAGGCTAAGTTCGCTGGGGAAAAAAGCATGTGCATGTGTGCACTGTGTTGTAACATACAGCAAGAACATTACAGCATATAGGCTGTTCACCAAACTAGTCAGAAAGTCATTCTTCTTCAAATTCAACGTTTAACTGCTCTGGGACACCTAGATATTGGTCAGGTGCTGAGACTAAAATCTGTTGACTATATCTTAACAATCAGAAATTACATCTGTATAGATATCCAGTACATTTCTGCAATACCTAAACGTTTCTCCTGTTTTGTTTCTTTTGAAAACATTACAAGAAGAGATAATCCTTACATACATTCAGGGGGCTCCCAACTTCCTATAGTAAGCTGACAACACTGCCTCTGCTGTACTGAAATCCCACAAGCAGTGTTGTCAGCCCTGCTTGAGTTCTTCCCTGCTGACTACAGAGCACCTCACCCTTATGTTAGAGATGTACCTCATGCTACCTGCATTTCTTCTTCACCAGGCTCAAGCGAGAGTTGCCACTGTCTGTCTGACAGCTGAGTTCCTGGTCTGTATTTAGAAGCTGCTCACAGCATCTCCTAGCTCAGTGATTGGTTTAACAGCATATAGCCATTTCTTTACTTATTGGTAACTATCACCAGCTGTTGGGAACAGCTAATTACAATGTAACCATTTTTTATATTGCTATTAGCTGCAGGACCACAATGCACATACACAGCACACCAAAATGTACATACGTATTGGCACACCTTGACAAACATACAGTATGTAAACCAGTGCATTAAACCTGCTGTGTGGGGTGCTGGCAAGGTTTCATTTAATATGAATAGATGACCTTAACAGAATCACTGGTTGTGCAAATAGTCACGGATAGCTGTGGCCGCCGTCAGCCTGTCATTGCATTGTGTGCCACAGCACACACCTGTTATGCGAGCTGCTAATTGCCCATGTGAATACAGCCCTAAAGTGGTTCTAAAGTCAAGACAATTTTTAAACTTAATGCATTCTCTGCATTAAGGTAAAAAATGTCTTACTACTTGCTCCTTCCTCCCCCTCCTTACACTTACCTGTGTCCTATCTCGATCCAGTGTTGTCTCTACTGGCTGCCCCACACTCTCTTCCTGCATTCACAGCCTTCACTGAAAGCACTAAAAGCCTTTGGCTCCTGCTGCTGTCAGTCAAATCCAGTGAGTGGATGGGGGGCGGAGCCAGCGCAGTGTGTGTCTGTGGACACACACAGCCTGGCTGGGGAGTGCGCAACGTAGAGTTTTCTGAGGGGGCACTTGTAGAAGAGGAGGAGAGGAGGGTGCCAGTAGGGAAGGAGGGAAAGGAGGCAAGCAACAGCTTTGTGCATACTTTAGAAGCAGGAGCTTGCATCCATAGACCCATACATTGAGAGAGGTAAGTGTTTAGGGATTGGGGGGGGGGGTGGAGGAACAAGTACTGTAGTGGAACACGTTTTCCTTTTTTTTTTTTTACTTTAAAACCACTTTAAAAAAATGTTTTATAACAGAAAGTAAGGAAACATGTTTTTTTCAGTCTACATTTCTTTATACAACGGGTCTTCAAAAAGTTTCCACGCTGAAAATGGTGGGGGCGGGAGGAGTTTTGTGACTATGTAGAACAGTGATGTAATTTGTTTTTTAAATTCTTAATAAAAAAATTTAAAAAAGTGTGGAAGAACTCTTGTATATAAAAAATAAAAACAAGTGGTTGCTAAATACCACCAAAAAAAATCGCTATCCGTCTCAAAAGAAAAATTTAAAATAAATTTTGGTACATTATTGCATGATTGAGTATTTGTCAGTCAAACTTTTATGGTGCTGAAAAACAAAAAAATGCTGGGTAATAAATGGGGTATATACAGGCTGGTACTCAAGTGGTTAAAGAAATCAGTCAATACAAATATGCATACCCTCTTAATTATTTTTGTGCTCACTCTAATTACTTTTTTAAGAACTGAACAGTGGGGGTGCCACCCCCCCCCCCAATCCATGCGCCCATCCGCTAATCTAAATGCAGGGCACTGGACGCATGAATTTCAATGAGGTTTTTTTTTTTTTTTGGAAGCACATGATCAGAGCCTGAGACTCTCATTGGCTTCAAAAAAAGGTGGACTCGTGGCACAATATTCAATATTGTCTTCCTGATTCTCCTCCTGGCCAATCAGGAAGCGAGTCCTGATACCCGATTGGCCAGGGAGTCTTGGGACTTCCGGCCAATGAGGTCTCAGGATCAACTTCCTGTTCAGCCGGGAGGAGAAGCAACGTCTGTTCATCTGGAGGAAAAGCCACGACTCTTCCCTTGGCTGGAGCGAGGAGCAGCAGTCCTACCCCTCATTCACTTCATCATCTCCTAAGGTAAGGCCGCCTTCCCGTCCGTCTCCCCCGGGGTGGGTCGGGGTGGCGGTGGTGCAAGTGAGGGGGGAGGTTTGTTTGACCCCCAAAATATTGAGCACCAGCTGCCACTGGAACTGAATACTTTGCAAAATATCTTTAACATTACAGAGCAAGCCCAGTTAAAGAGGATCTTCACTGCATCTGAGCACCACAAGCCAAAAACAATATTTAATTCAATTTTAATATTCAATGCACACTCCCCCATATTCCCCCATCCATTTATGTCTCCATGGTTTGTTCACTTTGAAAAACAACCCCCTAGAATTTCTGGCCAAGGATACCTTGAGTAAGGCAAATGATTTATGTAGCATTTACTTCCTGGAATTAATCTGCCCTTAGCTTAATCATACAGGCAGCTGAGTGCGCTTAGCTGAGAAAACCCCCGCTCCCCTCCTGAAGACTCCTGGGATGTATGACATAATTTGCCTAGGCAAGAAACCAGACAGTAACTGAAGAAATGTAAAAAAAAAAGTTAAAACAAATAAATATGATATACTTTCCTATCTATTTACTAATACTAGGAGCATGAGCATTAAAAACAATCAATGTTGATTGGGAGAGTGAAGTCTCACTTTAGGGTTCATGCACATAGGACGTTAAAAAAAGTCCTAAAAAATGTTAGTAGCTTATCAGTGATTTTTTCAGCTCTTAGTAGCGTTATATTACCGGCGGTTTTGCACTTTTTTTTCACGTTTTTTCGTGTTTTTCAAGGGCAAACTTTTTTTTTTCCTAAATTGAGCTAAAATGTCCAAAAACGTTGGGGACCGGCGTTTTTGAGCATTTGAGCATTTTTACAGCTGAAAAAAGTCTCTCAGAACCCTCTGGTCTTGGGTTTTTTTACAGTTCAAAAACGTTCTAGCCAAAAACAGTTGATAACAGCCTATGTGTGCATGAACACATAGGATAACATGATGGAGGGTTTATTGACTGTAGAAAAAACGTCTGCAGCTAAAAACAGCTGCTGTCAAAAAATATCCTGTGTGCATGAGACCTTAATGTGACTAACTACTACTAGCTATTTTTATTAATATTTATCATATTGTTAATCATGAAGTAAACAAGTATACCTTATAATGGGAAAATATTACTGAGATCAATTCATTTTTAGAGTTGAGCGAACCCGAACTGTAAAGTTCGGGTCCGTACCGAACTTTGGGGTGTCCGTGACCCGGAGCTGAACATTTGAAAAAAAGTTCGGGTTTGGGTATTTGATCACGCATGTTGAATAGCTGCAGGGCAGCCAATCAACAAGCGTTTCACTGGTTTGCCCTTAGAAGCCATCACAGCCATGCCTACTAATGGCAAGGCTGTGATTGGCCAGTGCATCATGTGACCCAGCCTCTTTATAAACTGGAGTCACTTAGTGCTGCATGTCACATGCTCTCTGGGTAGTGTAGAAAGAGGATGCTGCTGGCGCTGTGAGGGACAGATTGCAGATATAATAGCATCTCATCGATCTGATTGTGGACTAGGTGGAGATTACTACTACTACTGCTTTTAGGGACAGATTGCAGATCTCATCCTGCATTACAGAATGATCTGACTGGACTATGTAGAGTCTACTGCTTAGAGGGACAGATTATTGTTCTAAAATCATCTCCTAGTTCTATAGGGTCAGGTTCCTGCTGTTGCTATAAGGGACAGATTATTGTTCTAAAATAATTTTTTTTTTATAATCAATTTTTATTGAATTTTCACAAAGTCTATTAAACAAAGCGCGACAAAGTAATAGCAAAAAGGTAGAGAAATGGCAGTACATCCATATCAGGAAAACAAAACCAAGAATAAATAACATATGAAATGCCAAATGAGAAAATAAAAATAAAAATAAAACAAAATTCAGAGGATAAGCCAAAATATGTCAGAGTCAGAAAAAGATGAACACACCCCATTACTGATCGGGGGAGACACAAGCTCCCAGTGGAATGTAAGACGTGTGGGGGTAAAAATACAATGCAGTAAGAATACAAGTGAAAACCAATGCGGGGTTGCCCTGGAGCCCGGAACCGCGGACCCCAACCCAGGCCTCCCCCCCCGGACCACCCCTCCCCCCCACGCCATCAGCAGGTTGGGCGTCACAAAAAGGGGGAGAGGGCAGGCCCAAGCAAGCACAGCCCGGGGGGCGCAGCCCACCTAAGGTCCAAGGCCGCAACCAAGCAAGGGAAAGAACAAGCTAACCCACAGACCACACCCCCGGCGGTTTACTGTATATAGGGGGTAAGGAAATGGGGGAGGGGGGAGGGTGAGGAGACGGAGGAGGGACCAATCTGAGCAGTAAGCATCAGGAAAACATCAATGGGGACCACACCCCAGTAGGGAAAAAGAAAAAGGACTGGGGGGGAAGGACTCCCGACATAGGTCGCACGGGTCCTTGAGGGTCACACTCAGGGATGCTCATAGGCCAGACGGCGCTCCTTGACTACTCGTTAAGATCTCATGCGAGTAGTATTGCCAACCAGCCCAGGTATCTTTAAATCTATCATATTTGTCTTTAGCCCTTGCTATCCACCTTTCGGCTTCCATAATAGAATCAACCTCCCTCTTCCAGTCTTGAAGAGTCGGACATCTAGATTGCTTCCAAAACCTCAGTATGAGTGCCTTGGCCGCATTTAGCAGATGGGGAATTACACTGCGTTTATATAATTTGGAAGAGGCAGGCATACTGTGGAACAGGAACAAGTGATATTCCGCAGGGTCAGTTTACGAATACAGGGGGTAATGGCCTCCCAGAATTCCTGGATCATGGGGCACGTCCACCAGATATGGAGGAACGTACCCTGCTGGCCACAACCCCTCCAGCACCGCTTATCAGCGGGGGGGAACATTTGGGCCAGTCTGGACGGGGTTCTGTACCACCTGGCCAGGAATTTAAACAAAGTTTCTTGGATCCGGGAGGACAGAGAGGCGAGTGGATGAATCTAATCAACCACTGCACCTGAGATGGTGTAAGCTGCAACCCCAACTCCCTCTCCCACTCTCTAATGTAGTAGGGGGTACCGGTGTCCAGAGATCCCAAAATGAGCCCATACATCTGCGACAGCAGGTGCTTAGGCTCTGGCAGCTCTACACACAGGGATTTGAATTCCGTAAGAGAACTACACGGTCTAAGTCCCGGGTCCAGTGTTCGGAAGAAGCTGTCCAATTGCCTATGCCTCCAAGCTGTAAAGGGTATAGTCCCCATTTGTGCCCTTAAAGATGGCAATGGCAGTACTTTCCATTCCGGGGCGAACCGGGCACAAGGGCCCTTCCCATCAGAGACCCAGGAGCCTAAGAACCCCCTCTGCTCACCCGGAGCAAACCACGGGTAGCCAACCAGTGGCACCAAGGGTGAGGTAGGTGGAGCAAATTTACCAGCAGAGTTCAAGCTATCCCAAGAAGAGAGGCTAGCAAAGGTCAGGGGGGAAGTCCAGTCCGACAGGCCCCTAGATGGGCGAGGTACCCAAGGGGCACCAGCCAGGTCTCTGCCCGCCATGGTCTTCTCCAGGTTAACCCAAAGTCTGGTCTTGCCGTCGTGGTTCCAATTTAGAATCCGGACCAACGCCATGGCCTTGTAGTAAATGGCTATGTCAGGGAGGCCAAGTCCACCGCATCGCTTAGTCCTTCTCAGGAGATCATAAGCCAGACGGGGGTGCTTGCCCTGCCAGACAAAAAGTTGGAAGCATCTGCGTAATCTCCGGAAGAAGACCCTGGGAAGGGATATAGGGACAGTATGGAGGAGGTAAATTATACGGGGTAGAATAGTCATCTTTAGGGCGCTGATGCGTCCAAACCAGGTAAGAGGGATGTCCTTCCAGGATCGAAGGTCATTCTCTATAGTAGTCAATAATTTACCAAAGTTAAGGTCATAGAGCAACGTCTGGTCAGGGGAGATATGCGTACCCAAATATGGGAGGGAGCCCCCACACCACTTAAATGGGAAGGCATGACCCAGGGAATCCATCAGAGATGTAGGAACATTGATCGGCAGGAGTTCGGACTTGTCAAAGTTAATCTTGTAATTCGACATTAGCCCGAACTCCTGCACCTCGCTCATCACTATCGGCAGTGTAACCGAGGGATTGGAGAGATAAAATAGCAGATCGTCCGCTTAGGCGGACACTTTATGTTCCTGGGAGCCTATCACCATCCCCTTGATGTCTGGGTTAGCCCTCACACGACATAAAAAGGGCTCAAGCAAAGAGCAACGGGGAAAAGGGGCACCCCTGCCTGGTCCCATTACGGACGGGCAGCGGGTCCAACAGCACCCTATTCACCAGCACCCTTGCCGAATTGTCTGCGTACAACGAGCCGACCTAACCCAGCATGCGATCCCTCAGCCCCATCTCCCGAAGCACAGACAACAAGTAGGGCCAATATACCCTATCAAAGGCCTTCTCTGCATTTATCAAGATGACCACACAGGGGTTCCGAGAAGGACCATGCTTCGTCCAATGCAGGATATGGAGGGCCCTGATAGTATTGTCCCTGGCCTCCCGGCCCAACATAAAGCCGGTTTGGTACGGGTGAACCAGGTCCGTCACATGTTCCTGCAGGCGAAGGGCCAAAAGTTTGGCCAGGAGTTTAGTGTCAGCATTCAACAGGGAGATGGGGCGGTAGTTAGAGCACAGCTGAGGACCACAATATGCGCCATTAAGGCTTCAGGGGGTAAAGGTGAGGAGGGGCCGAGAGAGTTGAAGTAGTCGCATAACGGGCTCTCAAGCAACGGGAGAAACGCTTTGTAATAAGCGTTAGAGAAGCCATCTGGGCCCAGGCTCTTCCTGGCTGGGAGAGCAGCCACCGCTGCACCGTAGCTCCTCTACCGTGAAGGGACCCTCCAACTCTTCGAGCACCTCGGGAGAGAGAGAAGGGAATCCCGATCCCTTTACATATGACCGCAAGGTTAGAGACTCCTCCTGCGGGTCAGACGACGGCCGTGAGGGGGGAAGGTTATATAAGGATTCGTAGTAGCGCCTAAACTCGGATGCAATGTCTCTGGAATCTACCAAGGACACACCTTTAGCAGATAAGGTATGGACATGTCTCAGAGCCTGCTGACGCTTCAACTGCCTTGCCAACAGTCTCCCACATTTATTACCCTGCTCGTAAAAGCGATGCGCATAGAATCGCATTTTATCTCTTGCCCTTCGGTCCAAGCATAGGGCGAGTTCTGACCGCAAACTCGACAGTTGATCTGCAACCCCAGGAGAGCGAGTCTCCTTGTGGTTGGTCTCAAGGTCATGAATGCGGTCAAGAAGATTCGTCAATTCCCCCTGCTTGTCCCTCTTAAGACGAGATCCCTGGGAGATCAACTCCCCACGGATCACTGCCTTGTGGCCCTCCCAAACTGCACGGTGTGACACCTCCCCCGGCTGGTTAAGGTCAAAGTAATTATTCAGGGACGTCACCACTGCTTCTCTGACCCCCACGTCGTCCAGCAGAGCCTTGTTCAGTCTCCAGGAGTGATCTCTCTGGTGGGCAAAAGATCCACTTAGTCGTATATAAACTGGAGCGTGGTCTGAGATGGTAATGCTACCTATGGAGGCATCCGATACTGCACTAATATGATACTGGTCCAATAAAAACAGATCTAACCGGGAATATACGTCATAGGTCTTAGAGTAATAGCTGTAGTCTCTGGCTGTCGGGTGCCGAACATGCCAGAAGTCGACCAGGTGGAGGGAGCGTAGGGAACGCTTAATATAGCGAAGAGCTTTGACCTTCAATTTTACCCTTGACTACCAAATAACGACCCTCTGGGTCCGAAAGGCTGGTTACCAGAGAGAACGGGCATGATTTCCTGATCGCTATGGAAACCCCTCTAGCCTTAGGAATAGGGGAGGGGCTGTGGTACCATTGGTTGAACATAATTAGGGGCATACGAGGGGTAGATTTAGCGGTAAAATGAGTCTCTTGTAAAAAGAGGATATCTAGTGTCTTATGGCATAATTCTTGCCATAGCCTACCTTTCTTAGCAGGGCTGCATAAGCCCCTAACATTGTAGGACATGAAAATCAAAGACCCAGGCATGGTGGCAATTGAGCAAAATCAATCATATCTGAGCGAGTAGAGCCTGAACCCCCAAGTGTGACCTCGACCCACGCGAAATTGTACCTGCCGGAAGTCCCGTTCCTCCAATATTTGTCTCCTCCTCCAGCTAAGTAGACGTCCTCAACCCTCTTGTGGATAATAGGAAACCTGCGGAGTTGCGGAGAGGCTAGGGGAGTCGCCTTGGATGTGGACCGCGTGGAGGGGGTCCGCGGGCCGAAGAAGGAGTGGAGCCCTCCAGTCACAGCGCGGCCTCCGCTCGGGGGTTGGGTTGATGTACGGCATCTGGTGGGCATCTAGAGATGGTTGCGAGGCGGCTGGTGTAATATGCCAGTGTTTGCAGGCCCGTGGCTGTCGGAGCTCGCCGCTTGTGCGTCCTCACTCCATGACGGCCAGGCCACGCCCCCGTTCTAAAATCATTTTACTTCCTTTTGCAGCCCTCTAGCACGTTCCAGGACTTTTTTACAGTCATTTTTGTGCCGAAAAGTTCGGGTCCCCATTGACTTCAATGGGGTTCGGGGTAAAGTTCGGGTCAAGTTCGGTACCGAACCCGGACTTTTTCCCGAAGTTCGGCTGAAGCCACCGAACCCGAACATCCAGGTGTTTCCTCAACTCTATTCATATTCCAACAACATGTTTATTACTATTTGAGGGTTATGTCTATTTTACATGTTTCATTAGAGTCTTAAGTATGTATGTTTATTTTAAGTTGATAAAACTTGACAGAATTCTGTTTCTGAAAAAGTTTCTTTATTTGGTGCAATATATCCAATGCTGAACTTGGTTTTCTTTCTTTTTCTCACTGCATTAAGTTCAGCATCTCCACTCACATAAAGATGTGGGGATGACATCATTAATGTAGTTGTCTCTTCCGATGGATTTGGTTGCCTCTTTGAAGGCCTAAGTAGACAAGGTGCACCCCTCACCAGCTGTTACCAGCTGGGTTTATCACAGATCCACAAGCTTCATCGTATGTTGTTTGGGTGCATGATGTAACCACTAAATCATTTTATTGCTCACAGAGGCAATTGAGCATTTATCAGATGCCATTACATGGCAACATCTGTAGACAGGGAAGACTGTATTGTTTTTGGAAAGCCATGAAATCCTTTTCTAATATAAACTGCATAAAGCCATGGATATGCCAGTCTGCAATGTGCTGAAAATTCCAACGGAAATCTACGGCGGCTCTCCCATGTCACAGGCAGAACATGTCCTAACACCCTGAGGCATCAGAATTGCTTATTATCATTAACTGCAATTTTCCAACTTGCTAAACGCAATAAGAAAAGGAGAGGAAGGTTTTTAAAACACGTGTACTTCTTCAGTCTGACAAGCAGGTCATGCAATTAACGCGCAAAGGTTCTGGCTGCACAGACGAGGGGCAGATATCTTTCCACCTGTCATTTTAATTCTTCTCATTCTTCAAAAAAATGTTTTTTCCTTGCAACCATTAGTGGCAAAAACACTTTACTATTTTGCATGAACTTTTGGTTGTATTTTCCTCAGTGAGTTATGAAAGTCCAAAGAAAGTCCACAGATATGATATATCAGATACACTAGCATACGTTTGTACAAGGCTTCATGCACACTGGGGATTTTTTAACCACTTCAGATCCGCGCTATTGCCGAAGTACGGCTCCAGCGCGGATCTGAAATGCCCGGACGACGTCCATGGACGTCGTCCACTGTGCACGCTCCTGGCGCGCCCCCTGCGTGAGCGTGCCCGTGGGTCGGGCGGACTCGATGTCTGCCTGAGACCCGCGATCTCTTTTAGGAGCCTCAGAACGGAGAACCGCCGTTGTAAACACGGCAGTTCTCCGTTCTGTGACAGGGGACATAGCAAATCTACTGATCCCTGTCACTGGGATCAGTTAGATCTGTTATGTCCCAACCAGCCCCGCCCCCCCACAGTTAGAACACACCCAGGGAACATTTGTTAACCCCTTCACTGCCCCCTGCTGGTTAACCCCTTCACTGCCAGTGACATTTACACAGTAATCAGTGGATATTTAAATTTCTGATCGCTGTATAAATGTCATTGGTCCCAAAAATGTGTAAAAAATGTCCGACATTTCTGCAGCAATATCGCAGTCCCGATAAAAATCGCAGATCGCCGCCATTACTAGTAAAAAGAAAAAAAAATAATAAAAACGCCATAAATCAATTCCCAGTTTGTAGACGCGATAACTTTTGCGCAAACCAATCAATATACGCCGATTGCGATTTTTTTTTTTACCAAAAATATGTAAAAGAATATATGTCGGCCAAAACTGATGAATAATTTTTTTAATCGATTTGTACTTTAGCAAAAAGTAAAAAATATTGTTCTTTTTTTGCAAAATTGTCGCTCATTTTTTGTTTATAGCGGCGATCAGAAATGACGCAGAGGTGATCAAATACCACCAAAAGAAAGCTCTATTTGTGGGAAAAAAAGGACGCAAATTTTATTTGGGTACAACGTCGCACGACCGCGCAATTGTCATTCAAAATGCGACAGCGCTGAAAGCCAAAAATTGGTCTGGGCAGGAGGGGGGTTTAAGTGCCCGGTAAGGAAGGGGTTAAATGCCTTTCTCCTGGCGGGAGAAAAGCAGCTACAAAAACGTGCCTAAGCCTCTTTTAGGCACGTGGGTGTTTATTTATTTAATTGGCCAGAATAGCAATTCATTCTGGCCACTGAAATTAAAAAAATGCTCCAGTACTAAACACGTCTAGCGCTAAGGCACGTTTAGACGTGTTTACCCGCGTTTAGGCGTGTCAGCCATTTTTTTATGCTTAAAAGCTCCTCTCCTGAAGGTGTCTTTGGTGAGGGTTTTTTTCTGCCTGCCTCTAATTGCTCCTGCCTCTAAACTCCTGTAAATGTCTATAGTGTGTATGAACACATAGGCTAACATGAAGGAGCATTTAGATGCAAAAATATATTATTGTTATTATACAGGATTTATATAGTGCCAACAGTAAAATACCAAAGAATAAAAGTGATTGGACGCTGATCAAGGCTAAATTCTTCAGTGCATAGTACAGTATGCACTACACAAAAACAACAACAATATTCTTTACATTAACTAGGTCCATATAATATATGCGCTACCAGTGAAACATTTTAGAGCACCTCAATTTTTCCAGTTTTTATTGAAATTTAAAAAGCTTAAGGCTACTGAATACCCTGAAATGGTAAAGGTAAGTGGTAAACTGGCAGAGGTGAAAAAAAATTTGGGTTAACAAAAACTATAAAATAATGTACATTTCAGAGTTATACAAACAGGCCTTTTTCAGGGAAAAAGTACAGGTGGTTCCCTAGTTACAAACATCCAACTTACAAACAACTCCTACTTACAAACGGAGGGGGACAACAGGAAGTGAGAGGAAATCTCCCCCTAGGAAGGGAAATTCACTCCTGTAAGAGTTATTATGGGAAAAAGGGGTCTCCACTGATGCTTTATCACAAAGATTTGCTTCCACAACAACCCGAAATGTTCAAATTCCAATTATCATTGGGACAGGAAGTGAGGTGAAATCTTCTGAACAGAAACATAGACAGCAAAACAAACATTATAGAGGTGACAACCCTTCCCTATGCTATCCAAAAATCTTAAAAATAGTTTTTTGGCTGAAGCTACACTCAAAAAATTTACCTGTTCCGACTTACAAACAAATTCAACTTAAGAACAAACTTACAGTGCCTATATTGTTTGTACCCGGGGACCACCTGTAATGGATTCACAACTCACAGTTGTTCTGCAGCCATGTAAGTAATTTAAGTCTTGAAAGTTAATGCTAACAATTATACAGGTGTCCCAACTTTTGCTGATTACTTACAAGCTCTCTGTCTGTATACAAGCAGTGTTGAAACAGGTTGTGTAACTGCACGCTCTAAAGCCTCGTACACACGGGACGACGATCGTGTTCAACACGTCGTACTCACGACCGTTGCATGCAGAATCGTTCGTCTGTGGCGGCGCTTTCAACAGTTGAACGTACGACGGTCGTTCGTGGGAGTTGTATGTGCAGACTAGAAAACTTGGTCGTGTCAACAAGCTCGCATACGACCGTTGAGTCGTGTGTAGAGCAGCTGTGTTCAACAAAGAGTGGAAAACCCGAGGAAAGATTAAAGTACAATCAACTTTCACCTGAACCGCGTACGCACAAATCGTGTTATGTTGAAACAACTTGTGTCGACGAGATGTGTGCTGAGTTGCCAGCATACGCTCGAACAACTGTGCTGGTTCAAA
>BLSH010207549.1:523992-537606 GCA_018402905.1 Glandirana rugosa | reverse complement strand
ATCCGTCTAAATTTGGCGTTTTACACCGTTTTTGCGCCATTTCTGCGTCGTGAACACAAAAAGTACGAACGGGCAACTTCAGATAATGTACGTTTTGCGACGAAAAACGTACTTTTTTTCAGGGGCTGGAAGAGGTTTTTGCGTCTCCGTGTTTTTTCGTATACGCTCGTTCGCGTCATCACGTTCGGCCGGCCGCAAGTTGTATGTACGACCGTCATGTGCATGTCAGTGGGCTACATACGACCGTCAACGTACGATTCAACACGGTCGTACGCACGATCGTCGTCCCGTGTGTACGAGCCATAAGGCTCCATTGCGTTTTTTGATGCATTTTGCAGTTTGCAGAAATGCAGGGATTTTTTTTAGCTTGGGTTCCTATGGAACATGTTCACATCAATGCTTTTTTGTGCCTCTGCGTTTTTGGAGAAGGTCGGGGACTTTTTTTCATGCAAAAAGCAGCGTTTTGCATGTAATAGACTTCAACGGGCAAGCATGAAAAACACAAGTGCTGCGTCTTTACCGCGTTTTTGCCACATTTTGCGGTTTAAATCTGCCTAGCAACAAAATTTTCCCAAAAAATAAAATATAATATTATAAAAAAAATAAAAATAAAACAATGCAAAACGCGGCAAAAACGCGGTAAAGATGTGGCAAAAACTATGTAAAAATAAATGCGGAAAGCACAGCAAAAACAGTGAAAAAATGCTGAAAAGAAACATGTATTGATGTGAATCGAGCCTTAAGCAATATTTGGACAATAGTGTTCTACAAGAAGTAGTATATTGCTCTCAAAATGACAAGAAAAAGGCAATTAACAAAGGAAGACAGTCAAACCATTATAACCCTTAAAAGTGTAGGTGTTTCCTTTAGAGAAATTACAAAGAAAGCCAAGGTGTCAGTGAGTACAGTTTCTTACACTGTCAAAAAGCACTTGGAAACTGGAGGAAACTCTGAGAAGAGGAGGTCTGGCAGACCCCAAGCCACAACAAGTACAGCTTAGCATTGATTGAAGTAAGCAAGTCTCCATTTCAACTGTGAAAATAAGATTTCAAGCTACAGGTTTGGCAGGTCGTGTGGCTGCAAGAAAGCCATTTCTAAGATGGCAAAGTAAGAAAAAGATGCTTGCCTGGGCCATGAATCACTGCCAGTGCACTACAGAAGACTGAAAAAGGTCTTATGGACCAATGAATAAAAATTTGAGATCTTCAATTCATCACGCAGGGTTTTTGTATGCCATTGAATATGTGAAACCATCTGTCTTCGGTGTGAGACACCAACTGTTAAATATGGAGGAGGAAGTGTGATGGTCTGGGGCTCTTTTGCTGGATCCAGAGCTGGTGCATTGCACAGAGTGAGTGCCCCCCTGAACCAAAACTACACAGCATTTTGCAGTGTCATGCAATACCTTCTGGAATATGACTAACTGGTCAGGGGTTCATCCTACAGCAAAATAATGACCCAAAACGTACTTACCGGGTTTTGTAAGAACTAGTTTAGAAGAAAATAACAAGACGGTAGGCTTCAAATCATGGAATGGCCAGCACAGTCTCCAGAATTAAACCCCATCAAGCTGGGTTGGGATGAACTGGAGAGAATGGTGCAAGCAAAGCAACCTACAAGTGCAACACATTTGTGGGAACTTCTGCCACAGTGTTGGGAAGAACATTCTGAACAACATTTGATTTTCAATGTGGAAAGAGTTCGACAAGCATGTTTGGCTGTTATATCTGCAAAAGGTGGCTAGTTTGGTGAGTCAAATATTTAGATTACATTTTGTTAAAGAAAACGATTCCATAATTTATTTTTTATTTCCAATTGTTTATTTGTTCTATGCTTTATTTTCATAGCACATTGAAAAATTAAACTGTGTCAATTTCCATGAAAACCGGAAAATGTATTTAATGTCTTTCAGTAATTCAATTAAAAATTTTAAAGTAATATATTATATAGATTCATTACACACAGAGTGATATACAATATTTCAAGCATTTCTTTCTTTTAATTTTGATGAGTATGGCTTACAGCTGGTGAAAACCCCAAATTCAATATCTCAGAAAACTAGAATATTACATAAGACCAATAAAAAAATTATTTTAATTCAGAAATGTTGGCTTACTGAAAAGTATGTCCATGTACAGTATAGTATGCACTCAATATTTGGCCAGGGCTCCTTTTGCATGAATTGCTGCATCAATGCGGTGTGGCATGGAGCCTATGGCACTGCTGATGTATTATGGAAGCCCAGGTTGCTTTAATAGCGGCCTTCAGCTCTTCTGCCTTGTTGGGTCTGGTGTGTCATCTTACTCTTGACAATATCCCACAAATTCTCTATGGGGTTTAGGTCAGGCAAGTATGCTGGCCAATCAAGCACAGTGATACCATGATCAATAAACCAGGTATTGGTACTTTTGGCATTGTGGGCTGGAAAATGAAATCAGCATCTCCATAAAGCTGGTCAGCAGAGGGAAGCATGAAGTGCTCTACAATTTCCTGGTAGACGGCTATGCTGACTTTGGACTTGTTAAAACACAGTGGACCAACACCAGCAGATGACATGGCTCCCCAAATCATCACTGACTGCGGAAACCTCACACTGGACCGCAACTTGGATTCTGTGTCTCTCCACTTTTCCTCCAGACTCTGGGACCTTGATTTCCAAATGAAATGGGAAATGTACTTTCATTTGAAAAGAGGACTTTGGACCACTAGGCAACAGTACAGTCCTTCTTCTCCTTAGTCCAGGTAAGATGCTTCTGGCATTGTCTCTGGTTCTGGAGTGGCCTGACACAAGGAATGCGACAGTTGTATCCCACATTCTGGATACGTCTGTGTGTGGTGGTTCTTGAAGCACTGAAACCAGCTGTAGTCCACTTCTTGTGAATCTCCCCCAAATTCTTGAATGGCCTGTGCTTCACAATCCTCTTAAGGCTGCGGTTATCCCTGTTGCTTGTGCACCTTTTTCTACCATACGTTTTCCTTCCACTCAACTCTCTATTAATATGCTTGGATACAGCACTCTGTGAACAGCTAGTTTCTTTAGCAATTACCTTTGTGACTTAAGCTGGCCATACACTATACAATTTTCTTATTCAATTTTCTTTAGATTTATTTTCAACTGTGTCGTGCAAGGCCTGTCGGATTATATACAAATTGAAAATGTTTAGGTTTGACCTCATATTATATGGTTTTGGTAAATCTAAAGGGAAGTTGTACAAGGGAACTGTATAATGGATGGCCAGCCGTACTCTCCTTGTGGAGGATGTCAATGATTGTCTTCTGGACAACTGTCAAATCAGCAGTCCTCCCCATGATTGTGTAACCTACTGAACCAGACCGCGAGACCATTTAAAGGCTCAGGAAACCTTCACAGGTGTTTTGAGTTGATTCGCTAATTAGAATGTGACACCATGAGTCTACAATATTGAACTTTTTCCACAATATTCTAATTTTCTGAGATACTGAATATATATATATAGAGTAGAATGAGAAAAATCTAAGTTGCTAACGGCAACTAATAGCCGTGGGAATGTGGACTCCCTTTAAGAACTACTTCGGTAGATTTTTTTTTTGTATACCTGTTTATCTAAAGAACAATAAAAGAATAAAAAAATGAAGAAAGACATACCATAAGTACCAGAAATTACCACAACATGAAGTTGCACAGGTGACAAATGAGGATGGGCTTGGGCGTGTTCGCAAGTACACGTGCCCGAGCCTGCCGGGAAGTGACCCCTGCACTGCACTAATAAGAGGCAGTGAGACATTCCCCGATCCCTTCAGCCGCGCATCGGGGAAATGTCTCAATGCCTGTGATTGGTGCAGTACAGGGTTCACTTCCCGGCGGGCTCAGGCACATGCACTTGCGAACGTGCCCCAGCCCATCCTTAGTGACAAACAGCTCCTCACGTAATGAAAACAGCAACTGGCGTGACCCACTCCGAAGCCACAGCAGATCCCAAAGTAGGTTAGCCCATAAAAGAACATTCAATACTAAATCAAGTTAAAAAAAAAAACATGTATTGCACAATATCAATACTATGCAGCAACATGGTACATAAGGGAGATTAAATATTTCAAGAGCAAAGAGAATAGACAAACAAGATGGGGAAGTTATAACTGTATACTAACATTTATAGGTAATAACACCAGGGATTGTTGATCCCTTGGAGTTTACACGGGGCTGAGGACTGTGTCGCCATCAGCATATAACAGAACTGGATGCCTGAGTGTTCATTGCCGTTGTTTGCCGTTGGTTGAGCCACCATTAAAATAAATCGTTTGCTTTGCATTACATGGGCAAAGCTCAAGATTGTGTACAGGTTGCTCCAGCATGTTGAATAATCTCATTTCAGAAGACAATTAGAATAAACAAATGAGCAACTATGACTGTGGTGAATGATGATGACACAATGACACTGAATGAGAGTCGCCCTCAGTGGTATTGTCTGATAAAGGCACTGTGCATCAACACTCAAAAAAAAAATCATGACTTCTGTGAACTGCCAAAATGAATATTTTCACATTATGCAAATATGTTTGTTCATCTTTTGAAGAACTGAAGAGGGCTGCGTAAAGCTGTCACAGTATTACCTATTTTACAATCAGTAGTTTTATTTTAGAATTTGGTAGTCATTTTATTGTAAAATACACTTTTAATGCCAGTTATAATATAATTTTAATAAAAGTATAAAGGGAAGATTTATTCTTGGATAGGATTCTGAGCTCCCTGTTGTAAAATACAAGGAGGACCCTTTAAACTGTGCTGTTGATTTAATCCGGTACTGATGTTTTACAAGACACTTCCCAAGGGTCCGCCAGCAACATGCACCAAACAACTGAGCTTATAACAACCAAGGATATCATTACCTAATAACGTACATTGTTAAAATATATTTATATTCATCCACATTTCTACAAATCTACAAACAGAACGTTCCCTACAAATATAACATACATATTATGCAAGACAAAAATTGAAAATGCTATTTAATAAAATATTCAATGTCTTATTATATAGAGAGATGCAAACCATTTTTCAACCAGACTTCCAGGATAGCAGAACAAAATACCAGAATCGTATCGGCTCAGTTACCAGCTACGAATGATAACATAGAATTTTGAATTCTGACTCTTCTAACAGAGCAGCCACAGACAAAATGTGTCCAGAAGGGAATTTGGGATGTGGGATAATAAAACCAGTTTGACCAGTTTTTGCAAGGTCTGCCAGAGCTGGGATCATATTGCTAAAAGCCAGCAACCTGGGATTACGACCAAGTCTTCCCAACCCCCTCACAGTGCAATCACTATCCTAGAGTCCCTCTGCAAGGCAGCTCCTGTTTTAGGTTTCTAGATCACAGCCCAGCTGACATGGATAATCCTGCAAGCTGGGAAAAGAGGTCAGGGAAACATGGACAGTGCAGTATTCTTCTTAACCCTTTTGATGGTGTTATTGGAAGAAGAAGCTACTAATGGAGCTGTTGGGGTGTGATGATCAGCATGGATTTTGAGCACACACACTAAATACTGTATATGTGTGTTTGCAGATATACACACTGCACATACATAACACATAGAAATACATACTTTCATAATAAGCCTACATACCATAGTTATGTGGATTATAAATATATAATATATGAACTATACATATATATATATATATATATATATATATATATACACACACATACACACACTCACCCACCACTTTATTGGGTACACTTAGCTAGTGGACCCCCTTTTGCCTTCAGAACTGCCTTAATTCTTCGTGGCATAGATTCAACAAGGTGTTGGAAACATTCCTCAGAGATTTTGGTTCATATTGACATGATAGCATCACACAGTTTCTGCAGATTTGTCAGCTGCACATCCATGATGCGAATCTCTTGTTCCACCAATAGGCGTGCGCACAGGGCACACCCTAATCCCCCTGTGTGGCAAGGATCCCCCTTGTTTAGATCCCTGATATTTCACTAAAGCCCCCTAAGGGGCTGCTAAAAAAAATTGTTAAATAATAATTTTAAATAAATAAAAAAAAAATTGTAAAAAATAATAAAAAATAAAATAATAAAAATAAAAACTGCTAACGCTGCCCTCTGCCCTACTGACACTAATCTCTGCCCTACTGACACTGTTGGTATATATACACAAGCACACATGCACATATATGTTTTAGTTTGGGGTGCACACCCTAATTCAATATGCTGCGCACACCTATGGTTCCACCACATCCCAAAGGTGCTCTATTGGATTGAGATCTGGTGAATGTGGAGGCCATTGGAGTACAGAGAGCTCACTGTCATGTTCAAGAAACCAGTGGTGAGATGATTTGAGCTTTGTGACACGGTGCATTACCCTGCTGGAAGGAGCCATCAGAAGATGGGTACACTGTAGTCATAAAGGGATGGACATGGTCAGAAACAATACTCAGGTAGGCCATGGTGTTTAAACGATGCTCAATTGGTACTAAGGGGCCCAAAGTGTGCAAAAAAATACCCCCCAGGCCATTACACCACCAGCCTGAACTGTTGATGCAAAGCAGGATGGATCCATGCTTTCATGTTGTTTACGCCAAATTCTGACCCTACCATCTGAGTAGTGTCACAGCTGTAATTGAGACTCATCAGACCAGGAAACTTTTTTCCAGTCTTCTATTGTCCAATTTTGGTGAGCCTGTGTGAATTGTAGCCTCTGTTTCCTGTTCTTAGCTGACAGTAGTGGCACCTGGTGTGGTCTTTTGCTGCTGTAACCTATCTGCTTCAAGGTTCAATGTGTTGTACGTTCAGAGATGGTATTCTGCATACCTTGGTTGTAATGAGTGGCTATTTGAGTTATTGTTGCCTTTATATCATCTCAAACTAGTCTGTCCATTCTCCTCTGACATCAACAATGCATTGTGGTCCACACGACTGCCGCTCACTGGATGTTTTCCCTTTTTTGGACCATTCTCTGTAAACCCTAGAGATGGTTGTGCCTGAAAATCCCAGTAGATCAGCAGTTACTGAAATACTCAGACCAGCCCGTCTGGCACCAACAAACATGCCAGGTTCAAAATCACTTAAATCCCCTTTCTTTCCCATTCTGATGCTCGGTTTGAACTTCAGCAAGTCGTCTTCACCAAGTCTAGATGCCTAAATGCATTGAGTTGCTGCCATGTGATTGGTTGATTAGCAATTTGTGTTACCAAGCAACTGAACAGGTGTACCCAATAAAGTGTCTGGTGAATATATATATATATATATATATAAATATATATATATATACTGTATGTATTTGAATAACATTGTTCAAAATCTTATATTTTTCTTCTCCTATGTATTATGTTATCTAAATCTTGCAGGTTGCTTACTTTGGCTACTGTTATGTCTTCCTCCAAAGTGTGGGACCCTGGGCCAAAATTAATTATTCTACCAAATCCCATATATAATAGCCTGAAAATCACATAAAAGAAACTGTGTTTTTCTGATCATTAATTAAAGGGACTTCCTCAATTGTTTTACTCATAAAGGGGCCTCCTTATTAAAATAAAACACACCCCAGATAGAATTAAAGTATACATAAGGAATCCTCCTCAAGAAGCTCCGTATATTTCAACCAGAAGTTGCTGTATTCTTAGACTCCACATATAGTGGCATCTGGTGGCCAAGGAAGGCAGCAACCTATCTTTTTAAATATAATGGGCTCTATGGCCATTAGAATACCTGAAAGTATGGTAAGAAAAGTTTGCAAAAGGCCGTTTGATATGTAAATGTAGCACCCTGGTCCTAAACAGGACTGCTAACAAATTTAGTTTCCTAGGTGGTAACTAGCCTGGCTAATTGGTAGGAGATCCACTGGTTGTTGCCCTAAGCCTGAATTGGTACATCTCTCTTTTCAGTCACTGGGTGGCACTGCTGCTTTTGACATTAGAATGACAAGATCACATTGTATCCAGGTTAGGAGTGGATATGTTGTCTCAGCCAATTAGCAGGGGTTTCATTGGCCCCATGGCATGCTGGGAGAGTTTATTTACTTGGGAGGAGTCAGGTGATCGGGGTTCTGTGCCACCTGGACGGCTGTCTTGGTGGACGTGTGTTATATTGCTCTGGGTTTCTAGGCCAGAAGCCTGAGGCTTATCCCGGGAGCACCTGGCTGCTAGGCGGTCTGAGGCCTACCCAGGAATGAGAAAAGTAGCGCAGGGTTGGGGCTTCAGGTCGGCAGCCCAACCAAGTTGCAGAGGTTCAGCCTGAGGGGGAACCAAGTTGATGCCAGAGGCGAAGGAGAAGCAGTTGCCATCAGGGACGACCACTTCTGTTGCCAGAGACAAGTGACAATCAAGGCTGGAAGTAAAGGGAAAGCAGTTGCTACAAAGGGGCAACCACTCCTGTTATCAGAGGCCAATATATGGAAGTCTGAAGAAGTACCAGAGCAGCCTTTTCACCAGCTGGGGACAGTGAAGAAGTGGGAAAGCTTCAGTAGAGTGCCAAGTCAGGGACCCAGCGAGTAGTGTGGGTGAAGCTCGAGGAGTATACAGTGAGTTAGCTCAGGGGATCCAGTGGTGGCTGGGATCTGTAAGTCTAGTGAGAGGCTGGGTGCTCAGTGAGTGAAGATCTACAGTAGGATAGTGAGAAATGTCAGAGAAGATTTGCAACAGGATACTGTGAGTTATATGTAGAGATCTACATCGAAATTTAAGAGTTCAGTTGCTATAGGAGACAGCAGTTCTACAAATACAGTTGCTGCATCCAGCGGAGGTCACCACGTGGCCTCCAGGGGTCAGGGATACCGCTACATAAACTTTCCTACTGTAAGTGGCCACTTTTGTTTAGATATCTCTACTCCTCAAAGGAAACCTTTCCTAGGACAGACCTGAAGTCTGTCATTGCTGCTTCTCATTCTCCATATGCTTGCTTCCTGGCTTTCACATTTACCCAATTGTTTTAATCCTTTGTGTCCGATACACATGCAAATGAGAATGTCTAATTTTACTGATTTTATAGATATGCATATTTGTTCTAGGTCAGTGGCTCAAAACCTTCTAGCTGGTTAGTGAACTATCTGGACAACTAGCATTTACAGAAGGGGAATGATAACAGTAGCCCACGGTTGTCTCTCAGGAAATGTTTGCTTTAATAGAAATAGCTAAACAGCAAATCATCTGGCTGCAGCTCGAAGCACAAATCACATGGATGTAGTAGATTCAGTTGCTGTTCGAGCAAAAATTTAAATGTTGAAAATGTTTGATTCAAGTTCGACCACAGAATGGTGCAAGAAACAAAATGATACTTTAAGCGGCATCCCTTAGGGCAAACACCTTGTTATAGCAGAAGAAAGAAAAATGGTGCGAATTGTTGATGATTGTTGGAGGCACACAACTACTCAAACGTTCCCCTACAACAACAATGTGTACAGAGTATCTCTAAATGCTCTATATGTTTAATCCTTAAAAAGTGGGGGGGGGGGGGGATCACACAAGGTTCCATTTCTATCAGCTAAAACAGATACATAAACCTACAAAGGTCATTATATCGCCAAACTTGGGAGACCACGGGCTCCATTTCTATCATCTAAAATCATCTAAAAATAATGAATGCAGATAAACAGTTAAAACTTGGCATACATGAAATAAATATAAATATATGTGCTCTGCGCCTTCGATGTGCTATTTGTACAGATAAACACGTACCAGTGCACAAAATATACATATATACGTGAAATGCTGCAGTCATATATGTGTTAAATAAACACAAATGCCCAAAAAAACCCCATAAAATAAGCCGCACATATCACATAAAAACTAAAAATGCGCAAATTCACGTAAATGTTGCATAAAATGTGAAAACCATAAATGCTAATGTTTAGTTAACTATAAAAAGTCCACAAATTAGGACTTAAATTAAAATGAATGATATAAGAAGTCCCACTCTTTAAAATGCTCTTCAATTAAACCGACAGTGCTTCTATGGGCCTTCCGCGATATCATAAAGTGCTGGTGCTCCTTATGGACTTGACAAAGTGCTTCACTCAACAGTGCTTCTCATATCTCTCTGACCAACTATCTCTAGTATGGTCAAATGTGCTTATGGGGCAGTCCCCTGATAGATCTATGCTGCTTGTTTTCCACAAAATACTTGTCCACTGTGCTCGACCATAACGCTCAAGAGGAAGAACAAATGGGAAAAAGGCTCACAGTGTAATACCGTTATGATAAGTTTATTAAAAAGACGAGGCATGCAGAAATACACTCACTTTCTGCTGTGCCATATAACCTGGCATCTGGTATATACAGCATTGTATGTGTTAGGAGATGATGGCCACCCCTTGCTCTTATACTGGAAGTCGGTTATGGGTGACCGCACAGAAATGGCATAAGCCAGGAAATTGGAGCGTGATGTAACTTCCAAAAATGTATGGTTTTTCACATTTTATGCAACATTTACTTGAATTTACACATTTCAAGTTTTTTTGTGATATTCACAATTAATTTTAAAGTGTGTAGCCCTGGCCCCGTAACGCTGGCTGGAAGTAGTGGGTCACCTGCTCACAACTGCCCACAATCACACTCCTACTGGCATCCAGAGTCATAAAACAGGCTTGCTCTTTGTTTTCATTTGGGGGTTGAACGTGAATAGGGATTGGGATAGTTATGGGATACCCAAGGATCAACAGTTCTGTGCACGGGACTGCTATATACACTCTCCAGTATATACGCTCCTTCGCTTCTCTCCAGCACACTTCTTGCTTCTCTGACAACTCCTGGTTCCTCTCTCCTACACAATTCTTACTTAGCACTGTTGAGACCTGGAAGGAAATTTACCAGACCTCCAAACAGTCTTTGTTCGGACTACTTAGCACATGTGAGACTTGATGTAGATTTACCAGGCCTTCGGACCGCCCTTTGCAGGCATGGGGTTGAGGTTCCCCTTGTGTAGAAAGTTAGTTTGTTGGTGCCAACTAGCTATGATGGACTACATTTCCCAGCCCATCTGCACACTACCCATGACACCAGGTCCCAGTCTCTTCCTGCACCTCTTCCAGATTGTCTTCCTCCCAATCTGCTTGTGCATCTCCACTTCCCTGGGCTGTATCATTCACCGACTCCTGTTGCTTGTAGTTCCTCCCGGAGATCTGTCTGATAGCATTCTCTCCCGCTGTCCTCTTCCGCTCACTCTTGTGCCTCTCCACCAGGATCTCGTTCTCTCCTCCTGCTGCACCTGAGCTCTCCCATGTCTGGGGGTCACCCCCCCCCCCAAGACTAGGGGCTCCCTCAAGGCCATGACAGCCTCCACACTATTCCATCTCTGTTACTTCCACCCAAACTCTCCTCCCCCACTGGGCAGACCACAGTATTTAAGGAGGCCTGCCCCCTGCCAATCCAGGTTGGGGATTTGTCCGGGCTCCTTAACATACATCAGAAAGCCTCACCTCCTCTTCCCATCCTCTTTTCCAGAACTCTCTGAAGAAGAGGGGAGGGGTAACCAAGGGGTGTTGCCTCCTGCAATCTCCAGTCCTCCCTGAGCCATTCCCCTGCCCGGAATCAAAACAATCAGGCCTGCATTTAAGTCAGGCCTGACTAAATTTACCTTGCCTATACAAAAACCCTCAAACTAACACCTACCTATGGTAGAGGACGCTACAAGTGATTGTAAAGGCAGAAGGTTTTTTATCTTAATGCATTCTATGCATTAAAATAAAAAGCCTTCTTTGTGTAGCAGCCCCCCTCAGCCCCCCTAATACTTACCTGAGCCCCATCTCTATCCAGCGATGTGCATGAATGCCTCGGCCGTCCGGGACTCTCCCTCCTGATTGGCTGAGACAGAGCAGCTGGGCCATTGGCTCCCACTGTTTTCAATCAAAGTCAGTTAGCCAATCAGAAGAGAGAGGGGGTGGGGCCAAACTGTGGCTCCATGTCTGAATGGACATATGGAGCTGCGGCTCAGCTCGCTGCCCCCATAGCAAGCTACTTGCTGTGGGGGGCACTCGACAGGAGGGAGTGGCCAGGAGCACTGAAAAGGGACCCGAGAAGAGGAGGATCCAGGCTGCTCTGTGTAAAACTATTGCACAGAGCAGGTAAGTATAACATGTTTGTTATTTTAAAAGAAAAAAACTGAGACTTCACTATCACTTTATACATGAAATAAATCCAGGGATCTGTCTAATTTTGAGTCAACAGGTCAGGATGGTAGTGATGTATAGGTGTGTGGAATATTTCCTTGGCACGCATTAGACCCTTAAATACCAACGGGTGATCATCTGAATGCCACATCATACCTGAGTATTGTTACTAACCATGTATACACTTTATGGCTACTAGCTAGGTATACAATGGATTGAATGCTAATAAACAGAGTGGACTGAATCATCTGAAAAGTTTTTGTTTTTATTTTAACAGCAAAATCATTCAAATAGAATCTGCAGAACTGTTAGTCCTTCTTAAATATTATTATTATTATTATACAGGATTTATATAGCGCCGACAGTTTGCGCAGCGCTTTACGCAGACAGTACGATTACAATACAATTCAATACAGGAGGAATCAGAGGGCCCTGCTCGTTAGAGCTTACAATCTATGAGGGAGGGTCAAGTGATACATTAAATCTGAAATAATAGATCCATGCAAGGAAGGCAGGCTCCCCCAGCACTGCAAGAGTTAAAGGCCTGTTTTATCTAGGGGGAACAGAAAAATAAACTATGTTTAATGTATCCCTCACTTTCCCTGCAGTAGGCGCTATTCTCCTTTCTCTAAAGACCCAGGTTGTGGGTGGATGCTCAAAAATGTGGTGAGGCCTCAATAAAACCTTGTCAGGGCTGCCAACCCCTCACTACTCTACATAAAACCGTAAAAAAAAGTTTTATCTTCAGCTCCAATTTGAGTAAGATGCAGGAAAAATACATTTTAGTATATTTTTTTACTTTACATCTTTACATTTGCTGCTGTAAGCTCCTTGAGGGTAGGGACTGATGTGAATGTACAATGTATATGTAAAGCGCTGCGTAAATTGACGGCGCTATATAAGTACTTGAAAAAAAATAAAATAAATAAAAAATATGCAGCAAGCTCTTTTCTCAAATAATATTTGTTGACAGTACAAACAAATGCATCTCATATGTGCAACATTTGCATCACTCCAAATCCCTGAGTAATGGAAATGGAGTCCCCCAAGAGATGCCCGCTACATACACCAGATAGGTGTTGCTAGGAGGTAATGTGCACCTGAGTCAGCACACTGCAGGCATTCCATAGAATGCAGTTGTTGATACACAAATGTTTATTCCAATTCTAATTTTTCTCACTGATTTAATTCCACCAGTAATTCATAAATCTAAGCAGAATCCACTTTAATATAATGTTGCATCATTAAAGCTGAAATGATGTAAAATTATACCAGTAAGATATGTTTGGACTGATTACCACTGAAATTGGCCTATTCACTTTGCTCTTTCATCCTTGTCTACTAAAGGGTAACTCCACTTTCATAGGCAAAAAAATAGCAAATAAAAAAATACATATATATAAATAGTTTATACAATTGCATCTCAAGTCACATTTTAATTGAATGTCATTTTCTGTAAAATGCAATGCAATGCAATATGGCTACCTGGAGGTGTTCTGTACACAGAATGTGTACAGATTT
>BLSH010207549.1:455063-474712 GCA_018402905.1 Glandirana rugosa | reverse complement strand
GGGGGGGGGGGAGCAGAGTGAGTGTGTGAATAAATAACATGTAATTGTATCACTATTATGGTGTCCCCCACACAGAAGGAAGGGAGTTACCCACACTCGCGGGGCCCACCCGCCCCGAACAACCGTAGTGAAGGCAGGTGAACCAAGGCCCGACACCTTCCGTTTTGTAAACTATCAACTATACGCGTACATTGAACACATTACACTCGGAGAACTATTCATATGACGAACAAAACTTGGAAAAAATTTATTTGCCTTAATGTAATACCATGTAACGGATCGAATATAAAGGGAGATGTACATATACTACCTCGTAAAACAGGCTCACATTACACAAGTTACATGCGCATATCAACTATCAAATGTTTTGCCTTCCACAGCCCGGAACCAAGTGGACGGAAGTGATGCCAACAAGCCCCGCCCACCCGGGGCGCTCACACCCATTGAGGGAAGGAAGACACACCCCCTGTGGTATTATCACTATGTTAATGTACAATAAATAAGTGTGTGAGTGAGACGAGGGGGGGGGGGTGTAATTTCCTAAAGGCAAATCCGCTGTGCACTACAAGTGCACTGCAATTGCACTTGGAAGTGCACTGCAAGTGCACTAGGAAGTGCAGTCACTGTAGACCTGAAAGGGACCTGCAAGGAAAATACAAACAGCATTTTTGATTGCACATGACTGGATATTAGAAATCAGCAGAGCTTCCCCTCATTTCATATCTACCCCTTAGATCTACATCAACTGCACTTCCAAGTGCACGTGCAGTGCATTGTAGTGCACAGTGGATTTGCCTTTAGTAAATCAACCCCACAGTCTTGTTGGCTCTGAGGAAGAGGCAAGCCTTGAAATGCATTAGCCAATTGATAGTCCTTTTGTGATGTGGATGTTTCATCATGGACTTGAGTTGATGTTTTTTATGGAAAGCTTTAATACAAGCATTTGTTTGTGAGTATAACACTTACCTCTTTTCATTTATTAAAGACTTGTATTGAGGATAATGCATTAGGCCTGTGCGCCATCTGTTCTATTTTATGTTTACAGTGTGATCAGACTTCCTCAGTCTTTGGGGGGCAGCAAGGTGTGATATATCCGAATAAGCCAGGATAAGAATCGAGAATTGCGTCTGGGCCCACCACTAGGTGCAGGAGACTGTGTGTTTTGTTCTTTGAAATAAAGTAATGTCCCATGTGCGTGTTTTCATTATTTTATTATTTTTGACTAAACTTAAAGTGGTTGTAAACCTTTACATATACTCAGTGAAGGGACTGACCTCAGGTGATACACAGAGATGAAACAAATCCTCCTACATACGTTGTACCTGTTTATTTGCAGTCTTTCCACCCATAGAAAGATTATAATACTTGTTTAGTCAGGGGAGCATGTAATAGGCAGATTTAACCTTATTTCTAGCTCCCACCTGCTACATCCCTGCCGACTGACCAGCCCAGGAAGCTGCTCTTTTTTCAACAGTTGGCCTCAATGTATATGAGAATTTGAGGAGCCCAATCACATTCTGGGCCTGAAGCAAGAGCAGATTTGATGACAGGGGAGCAAGAAATAAGGTATGTATTCCTCTCTGTTAATCCCAGTAGAGGAAACAAGCATTAGAACCTTACTAGGAGGAAAAGTAGAGTAGCTACCAAAGGGTGATTTTTACAAGCTGACCGGAGATCAGCTTTAAAATATTACATGGCAATCTTGCCACTGGCTGTTATCTGGTGACAACTGTCTCCTTCTTTCTCTGCCATAGGTGCCTTTGACAAACTTTGCAAATGTATTGTCTCGATTGACATTTTCGTAAAGCTGGTGGTCCTGTGGAATGACGTGCAGCTAATGCTGGAGCGTGTTCATGTGCAGAGGAAAAGCCTGGGGGATAACAACAGCATTGAGATGCAAAAAAAGACATACAGTATCACAAAAGTGAGTACACCCCTCACATTTTTGTAAATATTTTATTATATCTTTTCATGTGACAACACTGAAGAAATGGCACTTTGCTACAATGTAAAGTAATGAGTGTACAGCTTGTATAACAGTGTACATTTGCTGTCCCCTCAAAATAACTCAACACACAGCCATTAATGTCTAAAACGCTGGAACAAAAGTGAGTACACCCTCACAGTGAAAATGTCCAAATTGGGCCCAAAGTGTCAATATTTTGTGTGGCCATCATTATTTGCCTTAACCCTCCTGGGCATGGAGTTCACCAGAGCTTCACAGGTTGCCACTGGAGTCCTCTTCCACTCCTCCATGATGACATCACGGAGCTGGTGGATGTTAGAGACCTCGCGCTCCTCCACCTTCCGTTTGAGGATGCTCCACAGATGCTCAATAGGGTTTAGGTCTGGAGACATGCTTGGCCAGTCCATCACCTTTCCCCATAGCTTCTTTAGCAAGGCAGTGGCCGTCTTGGAGGCATGTTTTGGGTTGTTATTACGTTGGAATACTGCCCTGCGGCCCAATCTCCGAAGGGAGGGGATCATGCTCTGCTTCAGTATGTCACAGTACATGTTGGCATTCATGGTTCCCTCAATATACTGTAGCTCCCCAGTGCCGGCAGCACTCATGCAGCCCCAGACGATGACACCATGCTTGACTGTAGGCAAGACACACTTGTCTTTGTACTCCTCACCTGGTTCCGCCACACACGCTTGACACCACCTTAACCAAATAAGTTTATCTTGGTCTCATAAGACCACAGGACATGGTTCCAGTAATCCATGTCCTTAGTCTGCTTGTGTTCAGCATACTGTTTGTGGGCTTTCTTGTGCATCATCTTTAGAAGAGGCTTTCTTCTGGGAAGACAGCCATGCAGACCAATTTGATGCAGTGTGCAGCGTATGGTCTGAGCACTGACAGGTTGACCCCCCACCCCTTCAACCTCTGCAGAAATGCTGGCAGCACGCATACATCTATTTCCCAAAGACAACCTCTGGATATGATGCTGAGCACGTGCACTCAACTTCTTTGGTTGACCATGGCGAGGCCTGCTCTGAGTGGAACCTGTCCTGTTAAACCACTGTATGATCTTGGCCACTGTGTTGCAGCTCAATTTCAAGGTCTCTGCAATATTCTTATAGCCTAGGCTATATTTATGTAGAGCAACAATTCCTTTTTTCTGATCCTCAGAGAGTTCTTTGCCATGAGGTGCCACGTTGAACTTCCAGTGACCAGTATGAGAGAGTGAGAGCGATAACACCAAATGTAATACACCTGCTCCCCATTCACACCTGAGACCCTGGGAAAATGGCTAATTGGGCCAAATTTGGACATTTTCACTTAGGGGTGTACTCATCTTTGTTGCCAGTGGTTTAGACATTAATGGCTGTGTGTTGAGTTATTTTGAGGGGGCAGCAAATTTACACTGTTATATAAGCTGTACACTCACTACTTTACATTGTAGTAAAGTGTCATTTCTTCATTATTGTCACGTATGAAGATATAATAAACTATTTACAAAAATGCGAGGGGAGTGCTCATTTTTGTGAGATACTGTATATGAATATAAATATATCTTATATATTATAATAAATACCTCCCTTTCTAACCAATGACACAACAAAGCTCTTAATTCACTCCCTGGTCATCTCTCGCCTCTACTACTGCAACTCTCTTCTCATTGGCTTTCCTCTACACAGGCTATCTCCCTCCAATCCATAGCCTATCCCCCTTCAATCCATCATGTATGCTGCTGCCAGACTCATCCACCTTACCAATTGCTCAGCATCTGCTACTCCTCCCTGTCAATCCCTCCATTGGCTTCCGCTCACCCAACTAATCAAATTCAAAATACTAACAACTACTTACAAAGCCATCCACAATTTAGCCCCCACCTACATCACCAGCCTAGTCTCAAAATATCAACCTAATCGTTCTCTTTGTTCCTCTCAAGACCTCCTGCTCTCTAGCTCCCTCGTCACCTCCTCCCATGATCGCCTCCAGGATTTTTTCCAAGCCTCTCCAATCCTATGGAACTCCTTACCCCAATCTGTCCAATTATCTCCTACTCTATTAGCTTTTAGATGATCCCTGAAAACCCTTCTCTTCAGAGAAGCCTATCCTACCCACACCTAACAAATGTATTTTCATTTTCTCCATCAGCTCATCCCCCACAGTTATTACCTTTTTGTATCGCTTGACTCTCCCTCCTAGATTGTAAGCTCTAATGAGCAGGGCCCTCTGATTCCTCCTGTATGGAATTGTATTGTAATTGTACTGTCTGCCCTCATGTTGTAAAGCACTGCACAAACTGTTGGCGCTATATAAATCCTATATAATAATAATAAATATAATTTAGAAGGTATTTGCCAGTGGATGGCAGTGGACAATTACATTTTCTAAATTTGCGATATCACTGATATGGAAACATGTAAAGCCTGGTGATACTGCAATAATTAATTTCCTGCCTTGGTGATAATTTAATGGCAGATGATCCTTTATCAGCAATACTATTACCACTGCCCATTTACTGACCAAATGCAAAAAAACGATTGTAGTCTTTCATATTAAGCAAACAATATGTTGGGTTTTCTTTTAACCACTTCAGCCATGGAAGGATTTGCCCTCTTCCAGACCAGAGCACTTTTTGCGATTCGGCGCTGCGTCGCTTTAACTGACAATTGTGCCGTCGTGCGATGTTGTACCCAAACAAAATTTATGTCCTTTTTTTCCCACAAATAGAGCTTTCTTTTGGTGCTATTTGATCACCTCTGCATCACTTCTGATCACCGCTATAAACAAAGAGTGACAATTTTGAAAAAAAAACAATATTTTTTACTTTTTGCTATAATACATGTCCAAAAAAAAAATATGTATATATTAAAAAACTAATTTATTCAACAGTTTAGACTACTACATATTTGTGGTAAAAAAAAGTTGCAATAGGTGTATATTGATTGGTTTGCGCAAAAGTTGCCTCGTTTACAAACTATGAGAATTAATTTATGGCATTTTTACTATTTTTTTTTTTTTACTAGTAATGGCAGCAATCTGCGATTTTTACCGGGACTGTGACACTGCGGCGGACAGATCGGACATTTTTGACACTTTTTTGGGACCATTGACATCTATACAGCGATCACAGCTAAAAAAAAACACTGATTACTGTATAAATGTCATTGGCAGGGAAAGGGTTAATCTGTAGGGGGCAATCTAGGGGTTAACTGTGTTCCCTGTGTGTGTTCTAACTGTATGGGGGCTGGGCTGGCAGGGGTATGACAGATGTAACTGATCCCAATTACAGGGATCAGTAGATCTCTGCCATGCCGCCTGTCAGAACAGGGGACCGTCATGTTTACATTGGCGGTTCCCCGTTCTTCCTCTCTAACAGGCGATCACGGGTCGCCAGCGGACATCGAGCCCAACCGACCTGCGGCCCCACTCACGGAGCGTGTGGCGGGCACGCGCGCTGCCGGCGGCGCGCAACTGCGGCTGCGCGGATCACCATATATATAAACTGCGATCTGCGCAGTGGAACCAACTTGCCACTGTATATGTGCGTGATATGGTCGGCAAGTGGTTAAAAGAATTCTCTCCTTTATTTTCCAGACCATTTTGGCTCACATCTTCATGTCAGGCGAATTGATGAATAATTTGGCTTATTGTCGAAGGCTCATGACCGAAAAAGGTCTGCCGACCGACTGCTGATCAGTTCTCTCAGCCAATGGGTGAGAGCGATGACCGGAGTGTTCTGGCGGGGGGTTGGTGTCCCCCTGTTTGAACACAATAGCAATTTCTGTACTAACATTAAATTGTTAGTGCAATGGCTAAGACCTGAGCTGTCAGTCTTTTTTTTTTTCATTCAACCTGGGTTGAACAAAAAAATGACTGATGTGTACGAAGCATTATACTTAGCCCTCCCTTCATCCAAACCTTAAAAGCTAAACTAACCTCTAAAGTTAACCCTTAACACACAAAGGATCAATCACTTAATCTGTCTGTTATTCTTTACATTTAAAGCTGAAATTTAGTTATGAATTCTATTGGATAGGCACATTGGTTTAGCTTTGACCAATGTAAGTATGCATATCTCATATCTGATTGATCCGTGTAAGCTGCAAATCACTGTAGTAAAGAGATAGCAGCAGTTTTCTGGGTCCAGTGCCATCACTGCACCGTTTCTCCAACTCATCCAATCAGAGAAGGCCTTGTATTCATTGAAAACATACAAGGCTTTCTCTGTATGATGGCAGTGCCAAGCAAGTGACCCCCTGTGGTTACTATGCAAATTTGCAGAAATACTTATTTATTTATTTCAGGTACTTATATAGCGCCGTCAATTTACGCAGCGCTTTACATATACATTGTACATTCACATCAGTCCCTACCCTCAAGGAGCTTACAATGTAAGGTCCCTAACTCACATTCATACATATACTATGGCCAATTTAGACAGGAGCCAATTTACCTACCAGCATGTCTTTGGAGTGTGGGAGGAAAACAGAGTACCCAGAGGAAACCCACGCAGGCACAGGGAGAACATGCAAACTCCAGGCAGGTAGTGTCGTGGTTGGGATTCGAACCAGCAACCCTTTTTCTGCCAGGCGCAAGTGTTACCCACTACACCATTGTGCCGCCCTAACTTCACTGGCTCCCAAAAACTGCTATCACTGGAGTAGTGGGTTCTACTACAGTGATTTTCAGTTTAAACAGCGATTGGTCAGGTATGAGATATGCATATTTACATTGCCATAAGGTAACTATGCTATTAGCTATGCATATTTATAAGCTTTAAGGTAACTATGCAAAAAAAAAAAATCATACGTATACTTCAGCTATAAACTAGCCGTGATACATACAGTATCTCACAAAAGTGAGTACACCCCTCACATATTTGTAAATATTTTATTATATCCTTTCATGTGACAACACTGAAGTAATGACACTTTGCTACAATGTAAAGTAGTGAGTGTACAGCCTGTATAACAGTGTAAATTTGAGGTCCCCTCAAAATAACTCAACACACAGCCATTTATATCTAAACCACTGGTAACAAAAGTGAGTACACCCCTAAGTGAAAATGTCCAAATTGGGCCCAATTAACCATTTTCCCTCCCCAGTGTCATGTGTTAGTGTTACAAGGTCTCAGTTGTGAAAGGGGAGCAGGTGTGTTAAATTTGGTGTTATCGCTCTCACTCTCTCATACTGGTCACTGGAAGTTCAACATGGCACCTCATTATTATTATCATTATACAGGATTTATATAGCGCCAACAGTTTACGCAGCACTTTACAATATAAAAAGGGGACAATACAGGTACGATACAATAGAATACAAAAGGATTAACAGGGCTTGCAATCTATTAAGGGGGAGGGGGACCTCATGGCAAAGAACTCTCTGAGGATCTGAAAAAAAAAAGAATTGTTGCTCTACATAAAGATGGCCTAGGCTATAAGAAGATTGCCAAGACCCTGAAACTGAGCTGCAGCACGTTGGCCATACAGAGGTTTAACAGGACAGGTTCCACTCAGAACAGGCCTCGCCATGGTCAACCAAAAAAGTTACGTGCACGTGCTCAGCGTCATATCCAGAGGTTGTCTATGGGAAATAGACTTATGAGTGCTGCCAGCACTGCTGCAGAGGTTGAAGGGGTGGGGGGGTCAGCCTGTCAGTGCTCAGACCATACCCCGCACAGTGCAGACAATTGGTCTGCATGGCTGTCGTCCCAGAAGGAAGCCTCTTCTAAAGATGATGCACAAGAAAGCCAGAAACAGTTTGCTGAAGACAAGCAGACTAAGGACATGAATTACTGGAACCATGTCCTGTGGTCTGATGAGACCAACATAAACTTATTTGGTTCAGATGGTGTCAAGCATGTGTGGCAGCAACCAGGTGAGGAGTACAAAGACAAGTGTGTCTTGCCTACAGTCAAGCATGGTGGTGGGAGTGTCATGGTCTGGGGCTGCATGAGTGCTGCCGGCACTGGAGAGCTACAGTTCCTTGAGGGAAATATGAATGCAAGCATGTACTGTGACATACTGAAGCAGAACATGATCCTCTCCCTTCGGAGACTGGGCCGCAGGGCAGTATTCCAACATGATAACGACCTCAAACACACCTCCACTGCCTTGCTAAAGAAGCTGAGGGTGAAGGTGATGGACTGGCCATGCATGTCTCCAGACCTAAACTCTATTGAGCATCTGTTAGGCATCCTCAAACGGAAGGTGGAGGAGCGCAAGGTCTCTAACATCCACCAGCTCTGTGATGTCGTCATGGAGGAGTGGAAGAGGACTCCAGTGTCAACCTGTGAAGCTCTGGTGACCTCCATGACCAAAAGGGTTAAGGCAGTGATGGAAAATAATGGTGGTCACACAAAATATTGACACTTTGGGCCCTATTTGGACATTTTCACTTTTGTTGTCAGCGGTTTAAACATTAATGGCTGTGTGTTGAGTTATTTTAAGAGGACAGCAGATTTACACTGTTATACAAGCTGTACACTCACTACTTTACATTGTAGCAAAGTGCCATTTCTTCAGTGTTGCCACATGAAAATATATAATAAAATATTTACAAAAATGTGAGGGGGTGTGCTCACTTTTGTGAGATACTGTATCCTGGCACACTCTTACTGACCCCAAAATTTAACCTTTGACCTCACCCTAATTTTCACCATCACCCTAAATCATCAAACTGATCATTTAAAGTTGAACTCCATGCAAATATAAAAGGTGCACATTCATGCAGCTTTTGTATTTATTAAATGTGCTTTTTAGAGAAAACAGTTTAAGTACCTGAATTGAACCGGGCATCAGTCTTTTGCAGTCCCTGTACAGCCTGTTAGATTGTAAGCTCCAACGAGCAGGGCCCTCTGATTTAAACTGTATTAAATCGTATAGCAATTGTACCCTTATTTTGTAAAGCGCTGCGTAAACTGTTGGCGCTATATAAATCCTGTATAATAATAATAACAAATGTACTTCAAAACTAGTGGGCAATGCAAAAAATATTTTGTAGAGCAAAACTGATTCATTTAGTACCTTGGAGGAGCTTCTACCTAAATAGTGATAACACAGCAGACTGTCCTAACAACTCCTGGCCAGTGCCATGTTACTCTAGGCCAGTGGTTCTCAACCCTGTCCTCAAGTACAACCAACAGGCCATGTTTTGGGAATTTCTCTTAGATAAAATATCTGTCCAAAATACCAAGCCATTGACTCTGATTTAAAGCACCTGTGCAAGATAAAGGAAAACCTGCAAATATGGCCTGTTGGGGGTACTTGAGGACAGGGTTGAGAACCACTGCTCTAGGCCAGTGGTCTCCAAAGTGCAGCCCAGGGGCCAGATTCGCCCTTTGCTATCCTTTATCTGGCCCTTGGGGCACTATACCTCCCGCATGATATGAGGTGCTGTTCCTGCCACTGACACCAATAGCGGAGCATAATTCCTGCCACAAACACCAACAATGGGGCACTATTCCTCCCACTGATACCAATGATGGGGCGCTATTCCTCCCACTAAGGCCAATGATGGAGCACTATTCCTCCCACTGACATCAATGATGCGGCACTATTTCTCCCACTAATACCAATGATGGGGCACTATTCCTTCCACTGATACCAATGATGGAGCATCGTTCCTCCCATGAATAACAATGATGGGGTGCTATATTCCTCCCACTGATACCAATGATGAGGCACTATTCCTCCCACTAAAACCAATGACGGAGCACTATTCCTCCCACTGATACCAACAATGGGACACTATTCCTCCTTCTACTGACCACAATTGCTATGTAACTGACCACCAACACTGAGGTAATGTTTATTCTCACTGATGCTGGGCCATTTTCTACCCTCACTGGCCACTCCTTCCTTTTCTGAATGGACAGAGTCAGTGATTGGTACCAATTGGTTCACTCTGTTTTTACTATACTTCAGTTTCTGAATGAATGGGAGGCTCGGTACACAACTATTCGTTTATTCGGTGGGACCATAATAAAGGGACCAGCGATGGGAGTAAAGGGCCCCTGGATCAGTGGGTAGAGGGAAGGGCCCTGGCCAGTGGTCAGGGGGGCCCTTCATAATTTCTTGCACCGGGGCCCTGAAGGTTCTAGTTATGCCTCTGGGTGTCAGACAGAACAGGAAGTGAGGTGAAATCACCACAACAGCATTTAAAGCCTAAGGCTCGGTTCACAGTGCAACATGGGAACCAACTTGTCTTAACTGATACTACATAAATTGCTACGACTTTATAAAACGTTTTTGCACTACTGTGGTCCAACTTGGTGCGATTTCAGCCCTTGTACAGGCTCCTAAATAGCATCTAAGTCAGATCAAGTTGGAAGGAAGTTGCAGGGCAAAGTTGTACGACTCTGCCATCGCAGCAGTGTGAACCGAGCCTGACTATAATTTCTGTAAAAAAAACATATTAGATGCATTTATAGTGTAGAAAATAAATGTTTTCAAATGTTTTACCTTCACTGGGCTGTTATTGAGTCCCAGTACCAGTATAAAATCTTATTCCTGAGGCTGATGATAATACCACTGCTCTGTGGGTGAGAGCAATATCCTTTCTGCAGTGGTTTGATATGGCCCTTGCTAGATCAGGGGTAGAGCCCTCCAAGAGACAGGGAGTATGAGCTTTGCTGATTAGAGAGCTCTAGCACTGATTCGGCAGAGGGTGTATGGGACTGTCACAGAGAGGCCGCTGCTCTCACAAACAGGGTAGTTATTTGCATCTCACTGTCCCATAGATAGGACTTGCTCCTACAGCAAAATTAAGAAGCCAGTAAGATAATATAACAAAATATCTTAATAATAAGATATTGTTTCACAGAAAGGAAACAATGCAAAGAGAACAGGATACTCTTTTATACAAGTACATGGTAACCCCAGACACAAAGTATGAAATGTTGGGGCCACATACACTTCAATTTATCAAATTAATTTTTACAGAAAGTACAAGTGAACTTTAAAATCTCTACTTAAAACAAACCAAAAAAAAAACCATCTTGGCTGGCGTCGGGCTTTAAGTTCTTGCATATTTTATCTATTGTACACCTCATAGAATATCTTTTTTCTCCTGCAATATGTCAAATTAATTCAAATTCAAAATACCATCTCTAATGCTAGTGACCAAGACAGCATAATATTCTACTATAGATTTGTGACTAGAAAATATGGCCATCATAATTTTAGTGAAAAATGCCAGCTCCACTAATTAAACTGTATTACTAAATGCCCAGACTACACATAAAAAAAAAAATTTTCTTGATTATTCTACAGCTGAAGTTTATTGTTTTTTTTTCCATAGAAAGTACCAGGGACTTAAATCTGATATTCTCTGCCCCCTGGAAAATTTCTGCGGTGGTGGTTAAAGCGGAACTAAAGTTTCACTGTAACAAACAGCAAACAGACAGGCTTTTTTTTTGCAGAAGAGACCTGCAATTTCTCTTCTGCAATAAAATGCCCCTACCTGCCTACCTGCATGCACAGCTCAGCTGTTACGTACCTGACGGTGGAGTCTGTCTTGTGCAGGGAACAACCGCTCTTGCGCACCCGATTCAAGGACCCCTGGTAGAGTAGACAGAGGGCCAAGAGTGCGGGATGGCACGAGGGCTGGATGGTCACTGATGATGTAGTGAAGTTCCAGGAAGACGTGCAGATAGAAGAGTGGTCGTGCAGGCAGGGTCGGCAACGGGCAGGCAGGAAGGTACAAAGGATCAGGCAGGCGGGTAGTCAAGTCCAGGCAAAGGTTCATTCAAGGGGCGGGCAGCAGAGGTACAGAGGAGTAGACAAGCGGATGGTCGTGGATAGCCGGGGTCGGTGCAGGTAGCGAACAACAGGTCAAGGCAAGCCGGGTCAAACAGGAAGCAGATAAACACAGGAACAGGTGGAGGAGCTGTGGCTCACAGGTCACTGACGCTGTAGAACAAGCAGCACCCATTGCAGGAGTCTCTGGGTTTAAATAGGCGCCGTTTGGCGCCGTTTCCGTCGCGTGCGGGCGCGCACGAACGCGTACGGGCACGCGCGAACGTGCACAGGCACGCGCACCACCGCGGAAACGCCCAGAATTACTGGCAAACATGTCCATTCTCTAACATCAGCTTACAGTGCCAGGCTAGTCAGTGAGTGCCAGGATGACAGCCTTCTACGCATGCCGTTGAAGAGGCCCAAAGACTGGTGATTACAAGATGTCGGCGAGGGACTGTTGGACAGGTGAGTGTTAACCCTTCAGTTACACTTTAATATGAATGGTGGCACCTGTGGCAGGCACTCGACGCGTAGGGCGTGGCCATTTGCTGACGTCATTGTGTATTGTAAGAGACCCAGAAGTTTCGGTATTTGCCAGCTAGAGTGCTATTTTTAATGCGCAACTGTTCTTTTTGTATACGTAAGTGCAAAACTTGATTTGAAAAAGGTACCAGGAGATTTTTACACTATGTGGGCATTTATTTGTTTGTTTCTCCCCTGAGCTAATGCGGTTTAGGTTCAGAGGTGGATGCTTGGATGACAGCTGGTGTTGGAGGACTCTATGAAGGAGGGAGAAAGACGCCTAACAATATTATAGTATAGGCTGTGATGTTTATGTCTTCTCTTCAATTCGGGTAAGCCTGCATCTTGGTGAAGGTTCTGGATTTACTTTGGCAAAAATAATGTTTTTCTTCTTGAATCACATTCAGTGGACATTCTTTACAGAAATATTTGGAGACTTTCCTTTATACCACACTTTTTATGTATTTGATTACATTAGATATATTGATATTTGTTTATGAATTGGACAATTGATTTAATGATTGATTTATGAATTGGATATTTATATTTTCATTTCCATACAGAATAAGCCTGCTTTGTGGACTGAGCAGAGGAACTACAGATCCCAGAGTCATTTGGGGAGAGGAGAAGGAAGAGGCATGTTTCCAGGCTCAGGGAGATGCAAGAAGGACATTAAGAGAGAGAGTGAGCATGCGTCTGGTTGCTGGTGGAATATTTTTCACCCCTATCTAAGATGGAGAGACGTCACAGATGCCTCCCTGGTACCAGATCTCCCTGGTACCTGAGATCATAGCTGTCGCTGACTAAGCCCGCTGCCCAGTTGTTGGAAAGAACACTGTGGGTACTGAGTTTCTTAAACAACTTTATTGGGAACAGAGAGAGATCATCTGTTGCCACAGTCATTGAGAGACCACTGGTCAGCCCCACTACACCCTATAAAAAGGAATAGCATTGCCCATGTAGGTCACAATGAGGGCGCCTTTACCACAGTTTGGAGGAAGTTTATCCTGAGCACTCCAACATCAGATTTGGCCTCTCAATGTGCTGGGCAGTAGGCAAAGTGGTTTAATGTTCCTTTCACCTATAATATAGACTGATATGCTATTATTGTGGTACTACTCCCTTTAGGCAAGATTACCGTTGGTATAGGGTTTAGGGACTACTCTCTATTCTACTTGTCTGTCACTAACCATACATCGTAATTGCCATTTTTCTACCTATTTGTTGAGCATTTACTACTATTTCTTTTTCTTTAAAATGTTGGGTTACTGCATACATTTTCAATAAACATTCGTCCTTCTGCCCAGGTGTGCCAGAGTGTGTGGTGCTACTTGTTGTGGGCACACGAAACAGGGGACCCAGCCTCGGACGATTAATCAAAATGAACTCTAGCAGTTTACAGTAACAGCATAACAATATTGCAACGTTGGACAATGTACTACACAATAAACAAAGTCATTTGAAGCCCAGATAAAAAGCAATTGAGCCGCAAGTTTGAAAATGACTTGCTAAGTTATTGCTAGACTTGCCAGGCTTCACAAGTTTGTTGCACAATTGCAGCAAATCCGCATTGCATGACTCCAGATCAACTTTCTTTGGAAACATTCTGCAAGTCTCCTGCAAGCTATGATTGAGCAATAGTCATCCCACCACAGGGGTCACTGTGGCTGAATTTGGAAAAACTAGAACTTGTGCTTCGAATGCTCTGCAAGTGTACAATGTGCAGCAAGTTAACAAGACTTACAATTCAACACTGCCACAAATTTGTTTCAAGTTATCCTTGCTATCTGTGAGGCCAGTATTTAGCTTTGGGACAAGTGATAGACTGGGCCTGGGAGCAAGCCTCCTCCTTTTCCTCTCCACAAAAGAACTCTGGGATCTGTAGTTGCTCTGCTCAGCCCGCAAGGCAGGAGCCAGAAAGGACAAGTGGCAACTGTGGACATTAGGGGAAGATCAGTAACATTTTGCAGGCACCTCCAGCCTGCCAATTTACAGTATGTCCATATTGCCAGATGACCCATTTATTGTTGTATGGATAAGTTCCAGGTTCATGCCATCTCCCCATTCTGTGAAAGAAGCAGATTAGGAAACAACAACAACCTTCATCTTTTCTGCTGTCAATCTGTCTCCTTACCCAAAAACCGGAGAACTTCATAATCATCACCTGCTGTTTCTGCTACTCTTGGACACAGTTGCAAATCCTATTAGAGTTACAAAATCTCTGTTGTCTGTGGCACAGCTAATTAAGGGGGAGGGGGAGGTACAAATTGGGGCTTTGGAATTGTTGGCAATGCATAAGGAGCCTTACCTCTACCAGCAGTAAGGGCACCCTTCTTCTTTATCTTCTTACCATCACCAGTTATACACTGCAAGGTCTGGGCAGGAAGTATGTAACAATTCATTGACTTGTCACCTACCCAAGTTCTCACTGTCAGTTAGTTAGTCCATCTGCTTTAGGAAACTATGAAGCACAGTCCTCTTCAATGCAGATTTCCTAGTTGCCATTATTGTGATTATTTGGGACCCTGGAGTGTCTTTCCTGCTCAGTCTTGCAGTCAGGTTTGCTGAGAGATTTTCTCCATGACCACCAGCACAATGCACACCTTATCTCCAGGGACCTTGACATAAGTATGGGTTATATGTTATCTGAGGTTTCTGTAGAGGAGAAGAGAGAAAGGAGTCATTTGAAATGGAGGTAAAATAACTGATAAAATAAAATACTGCTAATAAATATGGGCTATGTAATGTGAAACATTATTCCACACTTGGTGAATTGTGATGGCATGGTGACACTAAAGTTATCCGGCACCTCATCCCTGATAGTCATGTCAGGTTTGGAAAGGGGCGGAAAGAGGAATGGGATTATGACGGTGCCCAAGACAGAAAATATACAGAAGTAATAAAAAATAACAAGTTTTGTTCATATATGTTAAAATGATATGCATTCAGCACATATATTAAAAACAATACATATGTAGCATAATTGCCTGCATATTATACACAAATTTCTGGTGGGTGGTACAGTATGATTATTCCACACTTATACAATCTTTTTATGTTTATGATACATTTAAAAAAATATATCATATGATAAAAAATGAAGGCGATTTAATGAACCGATCCCAATGTGCATTGTCATGTAAAATGCCAGACGGGGACTTTGATATCCTTAATTAAAGGAAATTTACGATGTGCTGTATATGTATGCTTGGAGACCTCATTTGAATGTAAGTCATCTTCTACTATGTTGTTCCAAATGATGCTGCATGTTTAAAACACAATCATAATATTTCACAGGGTGCAAGAAAATTGGCAAGAAAGGAAAATGAAAACACTGACTCTTTACAATGGAAAATGAAAATGCCATAGGAATCTGAGAAGCACAGCATATAGTCTTCTTGTTACACTATAATAAATTTCAGCTACGAAGCAGTTAATAATACGAAGAAGGATTAACCCAGTACAGTCATGTCATTATAAGCCTAAGCACGTGACATGTTCATCTTAATTTTAACCAATAGGACACAGTAAGAGCTATTTGTGTCTCATTACATCATCTTTATCAAACGGGCCTTTGACTTCCCCCCCACCTCAGTAAACGCATTGCAGTCCAGAAGCCCATGAATAAGTTATAGTGAGCTGATGTTCAAATCACCCCTTCTGGGGTCTATTGACCCCTTTCTGAGATGGATCCTTCTTCATAATCGTCTTCGGTGCCTTCACAGTATGAGAAACACTGTGGGGACATCAAAGGAGGGAGCAGTAGCCAGCTTAAATGCCTACATTGTAAGCAGTTTTCTCTAAAAGCAGAGGTGTGGTGAAATCATTTATTCTTTATAATAATGTCAAAAAATACTTTCACAGGCATATACAATTAGCAATTAAGCCTAGCAATTAAGATTTTTTTTTGTGAAGAGACAATTGGGTTGATTTACTAAAACTGGAGCTTGCAAAATCTGGTGCAGTTCTGCATAGAAACCAATCAGCTTCCATTTTTTTTGTCAAAGCTTAATATGGTTTTAAAGGCTCAATGTTTTTCTTACCTTCATGCATTCTATGCATGAAGGTTAATTACCTTGTGTGTGCAGCAGCCCCCCAATATTTATCTAAGCCCAATCTTCATCCACTGATGTGCACAAGAGCCTTGGCTGTCTGGAGACTCTCACTCCTCATTTGCTGAGACAGCAGTGGCAGCCACTGGCCCCCGCTGCTGTCAATCACAGCTAGTAAGCCAGTGAGGATAGAGAGGAGACGGGGCCGAACCTGTGGCTCTGTGTCTGAATGGACACGCAGAGCCGCAGCTTGGGAGAGAGCCTGCAGGGGTGCCCCCATTGCAAGCTGCTTGCTCTGGGGGGTTTTGACAGTAGGGCGGTGCCAAGAGCGCCAGCGGGGAACCTGAAAATAGGAGAATCGGGGCTGCTCTGTGCAAAACTGCTGCACAGAGCAGGTAAGTATAATATGTTTGTTGCTTAATCACTTCCTTACTGGGCACTTAAACCCCCCTCCTGCCCAGACCAATTTTCGGCTTTCAGCGCTGTCGCATTTTGAATGACAACTGCGCGGTCGTGCGACGTTGTACCCAAATACAATTTGCGTCCTTTTTTTCCCACAAATAGAGCTTTCTTTTGGTGGTATTTGATCCCCTCTGCGTCATTTCTGATCACCGCTATAAACAAAAAATGAGCGACAATTTTACAAAAAAGAACAATATCGGGAGCGTGCACAGGGGACGACGTCCATGGATGTCATCCCAGCATTTCAGATCCGCACTGGAGCCGTACTTCGGCAATAGTGCAGATCTGTAGCGGTTAAAAATAAAAAATTGTCTTTAACCACTTAAGTCACTTAACCACTTCAGCCCCGGAAGGATTTCCAGCTTTAGGACCGGAGCCCTTTTTGCGATTCGGCGCTGCGTCGCTTTAACTGACAATTGCGCGGTCGTGCGACGTTGTACCCAAACAAAATTTGCGTCCTTTTTTTCCCACAAATAGAGCTTTCTTTTGGTGGTATTTGATCACCGCTGCGTCATTTCTGATCGCCGCTATAAACAAAAGAAGAGCGACAATTTTGCAAAAAAACCCAAATTTCTTACTTTTTCCTAAAATACAAATCCAAAAAAAAAATATAAAAAAACATTTTTTTTCACCGTTTTTGGCCGATTTATATTCTTCCTCATATTTGCGATAAAAAAAATCGCAATCGGCATTTATTGATTGGTTTGCGCAAAAGTGGTCGCGTTTACGGATGATGAGAATTCATTTTTGGGGTTTTTAATTTTTTTTTATTTTTTACTAAAAATGGCGGCGATCTGCGAAGGAGTGTGGGAGGAAACCAACACAGGCACAGGGAGAACATGCAAACTCCAGGCAGGTAGAGCCATGGTTGATAATAAAAAATAATAATAACTCCATATTACTACTCTGTCGGCCTTTAGGTGATCACTAAAAATCCATCTCTTTATTAAAGACTACTCTGCCTCCACCTAAAACTGTACTATAACGTTCTCCACAAACTCATCGCCCAGATTATTACCTTTTGTACCATTTACCCCTCCTTTTTAGATTGTAAGCTACAGGAGCAGAGTCCTCCTAATCAGGACCGTCTTTAACGCAGGGCAAAAGGGGCAGCTGCCCCGGCCCAGTCATTGTTGTGGAGCCCAAAGCAGCTGCCCCTTCAGCTCACGCTGCCCGCAAATAGTAAATAAGTGGATTCAGGAGTGGGCCCCAAGAAATGTTTGGCCAGGGTCCAATCAATATTAAAGACAGCCCTGCCCCTAATCCTCTTGTATTGAATGGTATTGTAACTGTACTGTCTGCCCTCACGTTGTAAAGCGCTGTGCAAACTGCTGGTGCTATATAAATCCTGAATAATAATTATAGTAATATTATTCCTAGATAGAGAGACTTTCTAACTGAAAGAATGGAGTGCAAACCCTGTTGTGCAGCTGGTTACCAAAAGTGTTGGCGGTCTATTGAGATAGATGTGAAGGATAATTTCACATTATAATACAATAAAATAATAAATTAACATTTTTCTGCAGGTAAAAAAAATGTGTATTGAAAACAATGGGGCAGAGCTCCCGAAGCGCCTGAACACCGTTTCGGGAGCGCCGCAAACCGGAACTTTTAACCCCTGTTTAACCCCTTGTGGGGGGGGGGTAAAAGTGCACCGCCGCTGCCCGAATAGCGGCGCAATAGTGCCGCTATAACAAGCGGTAAAACGCCACTAATTAGCGGCGTTTTAGCGCTAACGCTCGGGCTGCTCCAGTGTGAAAGGAGCCTTAGTGTCATTTACCTCCCTAGGGAACACTTAACCCCTTGATCGCCCCCTAGTGTTAACTCCTTCTCTGCCACTGCCATTTATACAGTGATCAGTGCATTTTTATTGCACAGATCACTGTATTGGTGTCACTGGTCACCAAAACGTGTCACTTAGGGTCAGATGTATCTGCTGCAATGTCGCTGTCCCGCTAAAAATCTCAGATCGCCGTCATTGCCAGTTAAAACAATTTTAAAAAAGGCCTCTAAATCTTTCGCCTATTTTGTAAACGTGATGAATTTTGCGCAAACCAATCAATATACCCTTATTATTTTTTTACTAAAAATATGTAGCAGTGATCACTTCTAACTAATTGAACATAGCCTGCGTGCATTGTGTTGTATGTTGTATGTTTTTTATTATTTGGAAAATTAATAAAAAGTTTAAAAAAAAAAATGTAGCAGAGTACATATTGGCGTAAACTGATGAATAAATTCGTTTTTTTATAACATTTTTTTTGGATATGTATTATAGCAGAAAGTAAAAAATATATATATATTTTTTCAAAATTGTCGCTCTTTTTTTGTTCACAGCGCAAAAAATAAAAACCGCTGAGGTGATCAAATAGCACCAAAAGAAAGCTCTATTTGTGGGAAAAAAAGTACATCAATTTTGTTTGGGCACAATGTGGCATGACCACGCAATTGTCAGTTAAAACGACGCAGTGCCGTATTGCAAAAAATGGCCTGGTCATTAACCTCCCTGGCGGTATGATTATGTCAGGAATTTTGTTCCAAAAGCGGTACCATTTTTTTGCATGGAAATTTGGTGTTATGTATTGTAGGCCTGCAATTCTTAGGAATAACTCACTTAAATCTGTCCAAACAACAGTCTAGTAGACATCCCGGGTATGAAAAAGTTTGAAAAATGAAATCATAAATTATAATATAATAAATAACTAAAAATAATTATCAAAAATAATAATATAATAGTAATAAAATTTATTCAATAATGTAATCAAACCAAAAACGCAGAAATTTGCTCAGTTGCAGAATTGTCGCTGTCGTCACTTTCAGTTTCTGATGATAAATTCCCTCAAAAATCAGTATCACTCAATTCTGCAAATGATTCTTATTTACTATCGGTGTTTTCTAGCTGATCAAAAACCACTT
>BLSH010207549.1:436424-455053 GCA_018402905.1 Glandirana rugosa | reverse complement strand
ATAGAGGAATAGGGGACTTCAAATAGATGTCATCCAACCTTTTATTTTCCTTCTTAATTTTAACTAACAAAACCTACTTATCAAAGTGGCTGAAATAAGAACTGCCTGTGCATCCAAAACAATCAATTTTAATTCTTCCTTTTATTTTCCAACCTACTGTAGATAAACTTCAGGGGATAAGGAGATACGCAATTAGTTGCTATGGGCTGCCCTGCTTTTGTGTCAAGGAAGCGGTGTTAATTTTGACGTCAAATTTCGATTTAGTTTTAGTTGAAGTCCTTTGACTAAAATGCCATTTTTGTTTTAGTTGTATTTTAGTCTACTAAAACCTCCAGTACATTTAAGTTGTGTAAAATTATTTTAGTCAACTAAAATATAATGGGTTTAAACTGTAATGCATTATTTAAGCATTGCTCTAGAATTTCCAAACTCATTATATACTTCTGGAGTAAAACATCTAATAACACGTTATTATTTATGGTATGAAGGTTTGAACATGCACTACAGACACAGATTTAGCCATTGTGATATATAAGTTAACTAACTAAACCCATTTGACTTTAGTAGACTAATGCCTCGTACACACGGGACGACGATCGTACCTACGATCGTCGCAAATCGTATGTTGCATAATGTAAATAGCATACTGACGTGCACCCGACGGTCGTACATACAACTTGCGGCCGGCCGAACGTGATGACGCGAACGAGCGTATAAAGAGGAAGTAGCGTCACCTTTTGGGCTCCTTCATCTAATTTCGTGTTTGTTGAAGTGGACTTGGCGCATGCGTGTTTAGCACAATACAACTTGTTGTACCCAACTGCTCTACACACGATACAACGGTCGTATGCAAGCTTGTTGGTACGACCAAGTTTTGTAGTCTGCTCATACAACTCCCATGTACGACCGTCGTATGTTCGGCGGGCCCACAAACAATCGATTCCGCATGCAACGGTCATGAGTATGACGTGTTGAATGCGATCGTCGTCCCATGTGTACAAGGCTTTAGATGTACTGATTTCAATTTAGTTTAAGGCTCGGTTCACACTGATCTGATCTGAGACATTGGATGTGATTTGCACCGCACTGCAGTGTGAGTCACATGCGATCTCTCTGCGATTAAATCTCAGCCATAGCGATAGTATGGCTGAGATCGCATCGCAATCGGATCAAACTCGCACAGGACCCTTTTTGTTCACAGGGTCAGAATCGGATCGCATGGTAGTTCAGACCATGCGATCCGATTCCTGTGCGAGTTTGCAGATCGCACTGCGATATGCGAACTGAAAATGGGGTGTCATTAACAATGTACTGACACCTTCTTTCAGTTCGCATAGGGTAGTGTGAACTGCTGCAGGGAGGCTAGCGATGTGGGAACCCGCAGTGGATTTGCAGGGTTCCCGCATCGCTGCATTGTGAACCGAGCCTTAGTCATAGTCTTTTGACTAAAATGCCATTTTAGTTTTAGTCATATTTTAGTCATAAGTATTGTTTTAGTCGTATTTTAGTCTATTAAAATAGTATTAATTTAGTCACTAAAAATATTTTCATCAACTAAATTAACACTGCAAGTGCCCCATGTATGCCACGTATCCTGGGCCTTTTAGTGGGTTATTTACATGAGCTTCTGACAAATCTAGTGTGGCAGAAAAGCTGATCTTTATCTGTAATAGCTATGACTAAAGTGGGGGGAGATCTCCCTCCAGAGGTCCAAGACTGCACTAAAGAACACAATATAGTTTATTTTAATAAAATATAAGCGGTTTTCATGATGAGAGCCTCCCGGTCTTTTTGCATGAGCTGACTGGACCTCCTGCCCGCGTTCCTTCTGTGTGGATCCGCTGGACATCCACTTACACCCATGCGCTGATGATCTCTGTTATGGGGATCATATAGATCTGGTGAGTGGGAATTTTGGCTATTTCACGGCTGGAGGACTGCATAGTCATTTTGAAAGTTTCTGGGAATGTCTGTAGTTAGACAGACAACTTGGATGGACTTATTAATGCAGTAAGGATTTTGGATTTCTGATCACTTGCACTTTACTATGGGTGGACTTCAATATGAAATTTATTTATGAACTGTATTTATCACTTTGATCATATGCACTTTATTTTATATTTTTTGCTTGCTATTTGCACAATAGGCTGGACTTCAATATGAAATATATTTATGGACTTCACTTGTATAACATTGATCACATGCACTTTATTTTTTTGATTGCTATTTGCACAAAGGGTTTACCCTGACCCCTAGTGGTCAGTTTATATTCATTTAAGAGTGCGGTTAATACCTATTTTTCTATTTCACTGGGACTATTGTCCATACCACCAGCGGCTCTACATAGGAAGCTCACATTGCGCTGACCAAAGGAATATATGTGTATTTCTTGCTATCTGCACTAAGGAAAAAACTAGAGGCAGCTGCTCTGCCAATGCATAAGCACAGAGAGGGAGAATTAGGCTGGACCCTACTTTGGTCCTACTTCCATCCGACTTGAATGAACAAAATAAGATTTTGCTCCGACTTTGAGATAGTGACTTGTCCTTTCACCAATCAAAACAATCCCAGTGTGAGATAAATTCCTTTTCCTGCTGTAATCACCAAGTCGGATGGTTAGAACAAGGATCTGACTTTGATCCGACTTCAGTGATAATCAGTGGGCTGAAGTAGGACCAAAGTCGCACCAAAGTAGTACAGGAACCTTTTTCAAAGTCGGATGGACTTGTGTCGGACCAGTTAAGTCGGCTCTCATAGATTTGGTGACGTCATGCGACTTGTGCTCATAATGTCAGTCCGTTTGTCGGACAATGTGAACCCAGCCTAACTAAAACTGGAGCACTCAGAATCTGGAGCAGCTGTACATAGTAACCAATCAGCTTCTAACTTCAGCTTGTTCATTTAACCACTTCCCGACCTGCTAACGTACTTTTACTGCGGCAGGTTGGCAGCCCTGCGCGAATCACCGTATATATACGGCAACTCGTGCAGCCGCAGTTGCGGGCACGCTCTCATGTCCACCTAGGGTTGCCACATCATCCCTTTAATCCAGGACACATATCAATTACCCAGGTTCTGTGGCTGATTAAGGTGGTAATTAAACTCACTTGGTGCCTTATCTGCACTAAATTAGCCTCAGAACCTGTGTAATTCATGTGTCCTGGATTAAAGGGATGATGTGGCAACCCTCCTCCACATGCTGCCTGAGTGTGCCCATGGGTCGGGTGGACTCAATGTCCGCCGGCAACCCCCGATTGCCTAATGCAGGGGCATAACAGGGAACCGCCAATGTAAACACGGTGGTTCCCTGTTCTGTCAGGGGATGTGACAGTGATCTACTCTACTGTTCCCTGCACAGGCGTCCCCTAGTTACAAACATCCGACTTACAAATGACCCCTACTTACAAACAGAGGTAGACAACAGGAAGTGAGAGAAAATCTACCCCTAGGAAGGGAAATTCCCTCCTGTAAGAGGTATTATGGGAAAAAGGCATCTCCACTGATGCTTTATCACCAAAGTTTGTTTCCACAAAAACCTAAAATTTTCAAAATCCAATTATCATTGGGTTTCTTCTGAACAGAAACATAGACAGCAAAACAAACATTATAGGGGATGTTAACCCTTCCCTATGCTAGAGCTTAAAAATCGTTTTTTTGGCTGAAACTACACTTAAAAAAATGTACCTGTTCTGACTTACATACAATTTCAGCTTAAGAACAAACCTACAGATCCTATCTTGTTTGTAACCCGGGGACCGCCTGTATTCGGGAACAGTGAGATCTGTCATGTCCCTGCCAGCCCGGCCCCCACACAGTTAGAACACACTGAGGGAACACATTTAACCACTTGATCGCCCCCTAGAGTTTAACCCCTTCCCTGCCAGTGACACTTATACAGAAATCAGTGGCTATTTTCATCTCTGATTGCTGTGTAAATGTCAGTGGTTCCAAAAAAGTGTCAAAAGTGTCCGATCTGTCCGCTGCAATATTGCATATATATACATATATATAGATATATATGTTCTGATAAAAATCACAGATCGCCGCCATTACTAGTAAAAAAAAAATTATAAAAATGTCATATATCGGTCCCATAGTTTGTAGATGCAATAACTTTTGCGCAAACCAATCAATATATACGCTTAATAAGATTTTATTTACCAAAACCTAAACTGATGAATACATTTGTCTATTTATTTATATTTTTTGTATATTTATTATAGCAAAAAGTAAAAAAAAATGTTTGTTTTTTTTTCAAAATTGACGCTCTTTGTTTGTTTATAGCGCAAGAAATAAAAAATGCAGAGGTGATCAAATACCACCAAAAGAAAACTCTATTTGTGGGAAAAAAGGATGTCAATTTTGTCTGGGTACAATGTTGCACAACCATGCAATTGTCAGTTAAAGCGGCGCAGTGCCGCATCGCAAAAAGTGCTCTGGTCATTAAGGGGGCAAATCCGGGGCTGAATGGTTGATCTTTGACAATCAGAAGCTGATTGGTTACTATGCACTGCTGCACCAGTTGCTCCAGTTTTAGTAAATATCCACCAGAGAGATTTGTTTTGGGTGGATTTTGTTTTTTAATTCTCCGATATTGATCTTTGGTAGAATCAAATGACTTTTGATAATTGTGCCTCTGACCGACTTGCACATATTCCAGCCTAACAATTCATTGGCTCTGGGAGCTTCTATAACAATAGCATTTCTGGGACATCATTGAGGAGGTGACAGTTGTCAAGGTGCATAAAATTTATGGAGAATATGGATGTGTTGAATGCATGATTTGTGGAATGTGTGATAAACAATATCCTTATTCTCAAAAAATAATCCATACACATCCCTTATTTATTGGGATGGAATTATTTCTTACTGTGTTTCTCTTCCTTATTATCATGACCTCTGTGAGCAACCTAATTCTCTCCTTTTCCCCCTCACTTCCATTTGTGTAAAACAATCAGTTAATGTTAGTTGTAGTCATGCGCACTGCTCTGTGCACACTACAAATCCCACAGTCCAACTTGGGATCAAGCAAGAGAGCTTGGCAATGTTCCTAAATGCAGTGGGACTATGGAGACAAATGTAGCCACCCTCTAACAGGAAGTTTGATCACAGCAGCAAAAGAAGGGGAAAAAAAGGAATTTGGAGGAAGGCTAAAGGGTACTTTTTGAATTAAGAGTATATACTTGAATTGATTTTTTTTTTAAAACCAGAGTTTAGTATTTGTCTGCTTGTGTTTTTTAATGCAAACAAACTTTTTTAGTCCATTTTGCCAGATTGTATTTAATCGATATCCCATCATATATAGAGAGCTTACAGAAAAGAATCAAGTTTATTTCACAAGGCAATGCAGAGTGAAATGGTTGCATACAAAGAGGTTGATTTAGGGCTCTTTCACACAAACGCTGAAAATAGGCGGTTGGGTCGAGTTTTTAATGCTTCCCGAATGGCACTCAATTGTTACAAGTGGGAGTGGATGGCGATGTTCACACTGCAGCGTTTGCGTTACTGCAAGGCAAAAATAACACTGCCTGCCGAGTTTGGCAGGCATTGACTCTTTGCAACTGCCTCCATTCACTTCTATTGAAATGCACCACAATTGCACCTTAAAAGCACTATAAAAGCACCTATCGCATTTATGGTGCGTTTACGGTGCGGTTGCAGTGATCATTTCCCATTTTAGCTTTGTAAAAAAAAAACAACACAGGGAGTTTGTGAAGTGTTGCCTGATGCAATGTGAAAGCCAAGTGCTAACGCTACTTTAACATTTAACGCCAAGTGTGAAAGAGCCCTTACTAAAACTGGAGAGTGCAAAATTTGGTACAGCTGTGCATGGTAGCCAATCAGCCTCCAATGCCCCGTACATACGTTTAGAAAATCGGACGACATATCTTCCATTTTTTTTTTGCATGCTAATCTCAGATCGAATCGGAAGAGCGTACTAAAGTCATGAAAATTCTCGTACATGATGTCATGTGTTGTAGTGTACCTGTATTGTATTTTTGGATGACAACTGTACTGATTAACCACTTGCTTACTGGGCACTTAAACCCCCCCTCCTGCCCTGCCAGGACCAATTTTCAGTATTCAGTGCTGTCACTATTTGAATGACAATTGCGAGGCCATGCGACTTTGTACCCAAACAAAATTGATGTCCTTTTTTTCCCACAAATAGAGCTTTGGTGGAATTTGATGACCTCTGTGGTTTTTATTTTTTGCGCTATTAACAAACAAAGAGCAACGATTTTGAGAAAAGAACATTTCTTTTACTTTTGCTATAATAAATATCCAAAAATAAAAAACAAATGTATTCATCAGTTTAGGCCGACATATATTCTTCTACATATTTTTGGTTAAAAAAAAATTGCAATCGGCGTATATTGATTGGCTTGCACAAAAGTTATAGCGACTACAAACTATGGACATTGATTTATGGCATTTTTATTTATTTATTTATTTTTTTTACTGGTAATGGCAGCGATCTGCGATTTTTATCGGGACTGCAATATTGTGGCGGACTTGTCTGACGTTTTTGACACTTTTTTTGGACCAATGACATTTATACAGCGATCAGATCTAAAAATAGACACTGATTACTGTATAAATGTCATTGGCAGGGAAGGGGTTAACACTAAGGGAGCAGTGAATGGGTTAAATGTGTTCCCTGTATGTGTTCTAACTGTGGGGGGGCTGGGCTAACAGGGGCATAACAGATCTAACTGATCCCGATCACAGAGATCAGTAGATCTGTCACCCCCCCCCCCCAACAGAACGGGAAACTGTCGTGTTTACATTGGCGGTTCCCCGTTCTGGCTCTCTGTGACCAGATTGTGGGTCTCCGGCGGACATCGAGTCCGCTCGACCCTCGAGCGCGCTCACGTGTCGTGCGGCGGCGAGAGCGCGCCTGGCAGCTGATGGCAATTTACATCCGCGCTGTAGTCGTCAATCGGCTATAGCGCGGATGCGAAGCGGTTAAAACGAAAAACATCTGTCCTGGTATCAGACGAGTACATTTTTCGTGTTTGTCCGATCGAATAATATCAGATAAACTGTCATGATCGGCTCTTGAAAGCTCTGTACTAACCATCCGATTATCGTATGATCGATTCGAAAGCGGGATTTTTTGTCCGATTTTCTGATCGTGTGTACGGGCCATAAATTCAGCTTGTTCAATTAAGCTTTGACAAAAAAATCGGAAAGCTGACTGGTTTCTATGCAGAGCTGCACCAGATTTTGCACTCTCTAGTTTTAGTAAATCAACCCTAAAATGTAATAACCTATAGTGACTGTTTATTAACCACTTGCCGACCGCCAACCGCAGGTTGACGGCGACAAAGTGGTGCGATAAAATCGCCGTCATCTGACGGCGGCTGCGAGATCGCGCACTGTGAGCGCGCGCTGCTGGAGGCGCGCCCGCGCGCTCACTGTGTTCGGGGAGGGCCAGGGAGCGGGTGCGGCGGCTTCGATTGCCGCCGGCTACCAGCGATGCCCCCCCCCCGGAGTGAAAGAACGGAGGTTCGTGTAAGTAAACACAGACCTCCGTTCTGTGAGGGGGAAGGGCTGTGATTACACGGATTGCTGTGATTGCTTCCCTTCCCCTGCTAGGACAGTCCCCCCACAGTTAGAACACGCCCAGGGAACACAGTTAACCCTTAGAGCGCCCCCTGCAGGTTAACCCCTTCACTGCCAATGGCATTTACACAGTAATCAGTGCATTTTTATAGCACTGATCGCTGTATAAATGCCAATGGTCCCAAAAAAGTGTCAAAATGGCCCAACATGTCCGCCCCAATATCGCAGTACCACTAAAAATCGCAGATTGCCGCCATTACTAATAAAAAATTAAAAAAAATAAAAACCCCAAAAATGAATTCTCATCATCCGTAAACGTGGCCACTTTTGCGCAAACCAATCAATAAACGCCGATTGTGATTTTTTTTATCGCAAATATGAGGAAGAATATAAATCGGCCAAAAACGGTGAAAAAAATTGTTTTTTTGTATTTTTTTTTTTTGGATTTGTATTTTAGCAAAAAGTAAGAAATTTGGGTCTTTTTGCAAAATTGTCGCTCTTCTTTTGTTTATAGCGGCGATCAGAAATGACGCAGCGATGATCAAATACCACCAAAAGAAAGCTCTGTTTGTGGGAAAAAAAGGCCGCAAATTTCGTTTGGGTACAACGTCGCATGACCGCGCAATTGTCAGTTAAAGCGACGCAGCGCCGAATCGCAAAAAGGGCTCTGGTCCTAAAGTGGGAAATCCTTCCGGGGCTGAAGTGGTTAATATGCACACTGTACACTGAAATCAGATTGTTTGCCAAGTTAATACCATACCTGGGAATTTTTGAAAATCCACTATTCGCAGGGCGAATAACGCTGCTTGTAGCATGCCACAGAAAATGGTAAAATTTCCCAAACAGTGGGAAAAGCTTAAAACTTGAGGCTATGTACAGAATGCAGGAGTCAGAAGTAGGTATTGTATATAGTGCAGGTGTCCAGGGTGGGTAGCATACATAGTGCAGGTGTCCAGGGTGGGTAACATGCATAGTACAGGTGTCCAGGGTGGGTAGCATACATAGTGCAGGTGTCCAGGGTGGGTAACATGCATAGTGCAGGTGTCCAGGGTGGGTAACATACATAGTGCAGGGGTCCAGGCAGGGGCGTAACGATAGGGGTTGCAGGGGTTGCGGTTGCAACCGGGCCCCATGCTCCAGGGGGCCCATGTGCTTCCCTTGTACACCTGGATAGGAGTGATGGCGAGGGTGGCATTTAGAAGGTTTATTTATTCCATTTTCCTCCTAATGCAGGAGATTGGTTCCTCTATATGCTGCCCCTGCCGCCCCTCCTATCCAGTTTACTTGTCTTCTGCTGTTCCCAGGGTCCCGCTGTGGGACCGTAATAAAGGGACTCGTGAAAGGAGTAAAGGGCCCCAGGATTAGCAAGAAGAGGGAAGGGCCCTGGCCAGAGGTCAGGGGGGCCCTTCCTAATTTCTTGCACCCGGGCCCTGAAGGTTCTAGTTACGCCTCTGGGTCCAGGGTGGGTAACATACATAGTGTAGGGGTCCAGGGTGGGTAACATACATAGTGTAGGGGTCCAGGGTGGGTAACATACATAGTGCATGTGTCCAGGGTGGGTAACATACATAGTGCATGTGTCCAGAGTGGGTAACATACATAGTGCAGGTGTCCAGGGTGGGTAACATACATATTGCAGGTGTCCAGGGTGGGTAACATACATAGAGCATGTGTCCAGGGTAGGTAACATGCATAGTGCAAGTGTCCAGGGTGGGTATCATACATAGTACAGGTGCCCAGGGTGGGTATCATACATAGTACAGGTGTCCAGGGTGGGTAACATACATAGTGCATGTGTTCAGGGTGGGTAACATACATAGTGCAGGTGTCCAGGGTGGGTAACATACATAGTGCAGGGGTCCAGTGTGGGAAACATACATAGGGCAGGTGTCCGGGGGGGGGGGTAACATACATAGCACAGGGGTCTGGGGTGGGTAATGTACAGAATGTGGGGGTCAGGTGTGTGTAGCATACATATTGCAGGAGTCAGGAGCCATGTATGGGCAGGCTGGTTGTATACAAGTGGATTTATCAATCAACTTGAGTACAAGCAGCCTGTTGGAAATTTTTCTCTCAACCAGCAACTGGCTATAGCCAGCAGTGAGGATCAGTGCATTCTGACAGCAGGGAAGTCCCCCCACTATCAGAATACAATAGCTCCATGGGAGGGTTTCCCCCATTCACAACAAATGTGTGGATGGAGAAATTGAGTCATTTTCTCTTGTTCAACCCGCTGGTTGGACAACAAAAAAATTACTTATGAATGGCCTAGCCAAAAAACATGCATATATACATAGTTTAGGAGTCAGAATTATATAGAGCTCAGTGCACAGCATGTGATTCTTTTCACCAACACCCTCTATACATATCAGATTTTATATAATGCAATTGCTAGTTAAAGTGGAATATGTAAATTGTGCCCACATTCCTAAATCATATAGAACAACAAAGGAACCCCCTTAAGTGGGACTGTACTGGGCAGACAATTGGCTGAAAACTGTGTTAATAAAAGTAACAAAACTTTATTTATACAAAATTAGACAAAGTCCAAAGGAAGCTAAAAACATTGGTGGGGTTGATACATACAGTCAGGTCCATAAATATTGGGACATCGACACAATTCTAATCTTTTTGGCTCTATACACCACCACAATGGATTTGAAATGAAACGAACAAGATGTGCTTTAACTGCAGACTTCCAGCTTTAATTTGAGGGTATTTACATCCAAATCAGGTGAACGGTGTAGGAATTACAACAGTTTGTATATATGCCTCCCACTTTTTAAGGGACCAAAAGTAATGGGACAGATTAATAATAATAAATTAAACTTTCACTTTTTAATACTTGGTTGCAGATCCTTTGCAGTCAATTACAGCCTGAAGTCTGAAACTCATAGACATCACCAGACGCTGGGTTTCATCCCTGGTGATGCTCTGCCAGGCCTCTACTGCAACTGTCTTCAGTTCCTGCTTGTTCTTGGGGCATTTCCCTTCAGTTTTGTGTTCAGCAAGTGAAATGCATGCTCAATCGGATTCAGGTCAGGTGATTGACTTAGCCATTGCATAACATTCCACTTCTTTCCCTTAAAAAATTCTTTGGTTGCTTTCGCAGTATGCTTCGGGTCATTGTCCATCTGCACTGTCAAGCGCCGTCCAATGAGTTCTGAAGCATTTGGCTGAATATGAGCAGATAATATTGCCCGAAACACTTCAGAATTCATCCTGCTGCTTTTGTCAGCAGTCACATCATCAATAAATACAAGAGAACCAGTTCCATTGGCAGCCATACATGCCCACGCCATGACACTACCACCACAATGCTTCACTGATGAGGTGGTATGCTTTGGATCATGAGCATTTCCTTTCCTTCTCCATACTCTTCTCTTCCCATCACTCTGGTACAAGTTGATCTTGGTCTCATCTGTCCATAGAATGTTGTTCCAGAACTGTGAAGGCTTTTTTATATGTTTGGCAAACTCTAATTTGGCCTTCCTGTTTTTGAGGCTCACCAATGGTTTACATCTTGTGGTGAACCCTCTGTATTCACTCTGGTGAAGTCTTCTCTTGATTGTTGACTTTGACACACATACACCTACCTCCTGGGGAGTGTTCTTGATCTCGCCAACTGTTGTGAAGGGTGTTTTCTTCACCAGGGAAAGAATTCTTCGGTCATCCACCACAGTTGTTTTCCGTGGTCTTCCGGGTTTTTTGGTGTTGCTGAGCTCACAAGTCCGTTCTTTCTTTTTAAGGATGTTCCAAACAGTTGATTTGGCCACACCTAATGTTTTTGCTATCTCTCTGATGGGTTTGTATTGTTTTTTCAGCCTAATGATGGCTTGCTTCGCTGATAGTGACAGCTCTTTGGATCTCATATTGAGAGTTGACAGCAACAGATTCCAAATGCAAATAGCACACTTGAAATGAACTCTGGACCTTTTATCTGCTCCTTGTAAATGGGATAATGAGGGAATAACACACACCTGGCCATGGAACAGCTGAGCAGCCAATTGTCCCATTACTTTTGGTCCCTTAAAAAGTGGGAGGCACATATACAAACTTTTGTAATTCCTACACCGTTCACCTGATTTGGATGTAAATACCCTCAAATTAAAGCTGAAAGTCTGCAGTTAAAGCACATCTTGTTCGTTTAATTACAAATCCATTGTGGTGGTGTATAGAGCCAAAAAGATTAGAATTGTGTCGATGTCCCAATATTTATGGACCTGAGTGTATACAGTTGTATGCAAAAGTTTAGGAACCCCTGACAATCTCCATGATTGTCATTTATAAATATTTGGGTGTTTGAATCAGCAATTTCATTTTGAGCTATCAAATAACTGAAGGACACAGTAATATTTCAGTAGTGAAATGAGCTTTATTGGATTAACAGAAAATGTGCAATATGCATCAAAACGAAATTAGACAAGTGCATAAATTTGGGCACCCTTGTCATTTTGTTGATTTGAATACCTGTAACTACTTAGCACTGATTAATTGGAACACACAATTGGTTTGGTGAGCTCATTAAGGCTTGAACTTCATAGACAGGTTCATCCAATCATGAGAAAAGGTATTTAAGGTGGCCAATTGCAAGTCGTTGTTCTCTTTGACTCTCCTCTGAAGAGTGACAACATGGGGGCCTCAAAAAATTTCTCAAATGACCTGAAAACAAAGATTGTTCTACATTATGGTTTAGGAGAAGGCTACAAAAAGTTATCGCAGAGATATAAGCTGTCAGTGTCCACTGTGAGGAACATAGTGAGGAAATGGAAAACCACAGGCACAGTTCTTGTTAAGGCCAGAAGTGGCAGCCACATAAAACATTGGAGAAGCAAAGGCGAAGGATGGTGAGAACGGTCAAAAACAGTCCGCAGACCACCTCCAAAGACCTACAACATCAACTTGCTGCAGATGGTGTCACTGTGCATCGTTCAATAATTGAGCGCACTTTGCACAGGGAGAAGTTGTATGGCGGAGTGATGGGAAAGACGCCTTTTCTGCACACACACCACAAACAGAGTCGCTTGAGGTATGCAAACGCACATTTGGAGAAGCCAGCTTCATTTTGGAATAAGGTGCTGTGGACTGATGAAACAAAGATTGAGTTATTTGGTCATAACAAGGGGCATTATGCATGGTGGCAAAAGAACACAGCGTTCCAAGAAAAACACTTGCTACCCACAGTAAAATTTGGTGGAGGTTCCATCATGCTGTGGGGCTGTGTGGCCGGTGCCGGTACTGGGAATCTGGTTAAAGTTGAGGCTCTCATGGATTCCACTCAATATCAGCAGATTCTAGAGAATAATGTTGAGGAATCAGTCACAAAGTTGATGTTACGCCGGGGCTGGATATTTCAACAAGACAACGACCCAAAACACTGCTCAAAATCTACTCGGGCATTTATGCAGAGAAACAAGTACAATGTTCTGGAATAGCCATCCCAGTCCCCAGACCTGAATATTATTGAACATCTGTGGGGTGATTTGAAGCGGGCTGTCCATGCTCGGCAACCATCAAACCTAACTGAACCACAGATGTTTTGTAAGGAGGAATGGTACAAAAAAAATTCATCCAGAATCCAGACACTCATTACAGGCTATAGGAAGCCTCTAGAGGGTGCTGTTTCTGCTAAAGGAGGCTCTACTAAACATTGATGTGAGTTTTCTGTTGGGGTGCCCAAATTTATGCACCTGTCTAATTTTGTTTTGATGCATATTGCACATTTTCTGTTAATCCAATAAACCTCATTTCACTACTGAAATATTACGGTGTCCTACAGTTATTTGATAGATCAAAATGAAATTGCTGATCCAAACACCCAAATATTTATAAATTACAATCATGGAAATTGTCAGGGGTTCCTAAACTTTTGCATACAACAGTATATACTATATACCAAGGTTACATAGATGGCATGGCTGCTGGTTCTGTCCACATGGGTCTGTGTACAATAGGAGACAGGAATACCCAACGCGTTTCGAATGACAATTCTTTTGAATTCTTCTTCAGTGGTACAGACAGAAAGTATTACTCCTTTTTGTATATTACACAATTGACACCGCTTTCATAAAAACACGGCAAGACTTGCCGCTGTCTTGGCTAAGGGATTCCCACTGTGGTTACTGTATAAAAAGAGGGGAGGTGTTCACTGTGCCCACAGGGGCCCAAAGAAACTCCCAAGCTCACTGGGGTCACCCAGATCAGGACTGCAGGGATTGTCACCAATTCCCTCAATCAGGAAAAAAGGGGGGAACTTTTAGAACTCTGTCTAAAATGTTTGGTAATTCTTGATGGTAAAGAGTAGATAAAATATGGTGGAATCCTCCTAACCTGAAGGGGCTAGGTAGCAATAAAGGTATCAAGGCAGGCCTGAGCCAGGTGGTTCCCTAGGCCTGTTCACAGCAGCAAGTTTTAAACATAGCAGAGCAGTACCACCTCTGCACAATACATATACAATGCATTCAGTATCTTCAGCCCCGAATGTCCTGTCTGCTGCCAGAGAAGTTTATTTTCCCCCTGGGGGTGCTCACCCACAGAAGCTGCTAGCAGGCTTCAGAAATTCATGAAGCTTGTTAAAAGCCTGCTAGCAGCTTGTTTAAAGTAGCAATCAGCATTCCCATTAGGATCTGTGTTCAACATTTACAAACTGGTCCAGAATGGTACTTTAAAGCAGTAGTAAACCCATCCATTTAACAGTTTAAAAACCAGTTACATTTCCGACACGTGCTGGAAATGTAACACTCCCATTGGTTGTGCTCTAAACCAAACTGTCAAACCATCCAATGGGTGGTGTCATAACTGATCACATGTGCAGCATCATGGCAGCTGTAGGTTAAACAGAGGCCAAGATGGCAGCTTCCTTGGCTGAAAATGATAGGAGGGTTTACTACCACTTTAAAGCTTTGACAAAGCTTGCTGTTCACACTGTTCTTATACAAGCTGAAGCCCATATGGAGCAGGCCTAACACAGCAGTTTGCACTGCTTTATTTGCTTGATATGTTGAGGTAAAAATGGCCCATATCAACCAAATCCAGGTCAGTTTTAGCACTACTATGTAATCATATTAAGAAAAAATTATTTGGGACTATCATGAACTGCGGCATACCATTGCACTGATTATTAAATACAATTTAATAAATAGAATAAACCTAAAGTCTAAACACAGTAATTCTAATTAAAATGAGTGAGGTGAGGTACCATAACATCATCCTTTTCCTAGTGAACTATACTGGATAATTAGGTGAATTGTGCATGAAAATTTAAAAAATGGAGCTTCTGCTGGGACATCTGAAACTGAAACGAACCTGCGGCACTTCACCTTACTTCTCACTAGTAAGGCCCAGGATCATTTATTTCATATTTTAGTACATCAGGTCTTATGAACTATGAAGGGTTTGCTTAAAGTTCCCTGCACATCCGCCCCTTCTGCTGCAGTGCCTTACTGAACACACATTCATGGGTGGTAATGCATGTATTGCATTAAATCAGCTCATTCATGTTGAATGGGCTGTCAACATGTGTCAAGTAAACAAAAGATGGAGCTTCATCTTTTCTTAAATGCAGCATATCACAATGCATGTGCACTGTAGTGTGCTGCCAGTGCGGGTCCATCAGTACCTACTGTACCTACTGTACTGTATGATAGGAGGTCATTCTAAATGATTGGCACAGTAAATTATGCATTACTCTGTACACTGCGTTGTGGTGCCATTCTAAAGGAGTGTGAAGGGTGGCCTAAAAATAAGGTTAGCATAGCCAGTGGAGCAAAGAGATGATAGTGAGCAGGGTACTTTGTGGCTCTGCTTTCTCAAACTTGCCAATTGCATATAGCTATACGCCCCTCCATAAGTGGGGACCTTTAAAGTGGACCTTGCATAAAATACAAGGTACTGCTATTTTCAAGCCATCCATGCAAAAATGTTAAAACACCTAAAAGAAAACTGTAACCTGCTTTCCGTCTTGACCCGGTAACATCTCTTATCATCTCATGGGATCTTGGGAATTATAAGAATCTTAAATCTCACAAAAAATGTCTTTTTTATTTTTAAAGTTCTTTTTATTTATTTTTAGTTGGGTAGGGTTCGTAAATAGCTTAAAACGTTTATGCAAGGTCCGCTTTAAGCAGGCAGTATTGTAGAGGACCTTCATTGAAAAAAGTATGAACATACAGTATGATGTCAGCTACCAGTAACAGGTGTTTACATGTGTTTAGTACTGGTTACATTTAAGATCCAATTTGATCCAAAATAATTTTTATTCAGGGAACAAAAGGTCTTATAGTGGTGTCCTAAAACACATGAGAGTTGACCTTTACATCCTCACGGTCTAGGCTTCATTACTTATAGGTCTCTTGGCTGCCCCCTGTCTGGTGGTGCTGGTGTAATTATCTTTTCTGTATTATAATAAAACCTGCCTGCAGTTATTGTGTTCTAAACCTAAAACCAAATTGACTCAAAGGATCTTATCTATACATGTATACACAGAACAAGACTGACATCTAGTGGTTATTTTATATACTGTTATATATAGATCTCATCCTTTACCATATGTGTAAAAGTAAACTAAGCACCATTGCAGTTTTTTTTAAACTGGAGAAAATAAAATAAGAACAAGATAGGGATAGGGATAGAAAAAAATGAAAGCAAAATTCTGATAGGTCACTGTGGGTAACAGTTCTACTTTTGCTCTTCATTTCCCAGGTTTTAATGGATTAGCCTCTACTGGGTTGGAATAATAGAATACTCTGTTTAGTACTGAGTAGGACTACTGATCTTAAAGTGTTACTAAAGCCAGGACCCTGTATTCACTATATCGGGTCTCCCACAGTACACAGAACATGGAGATGCAATTATTTTAGTAAATATAAACTGCTAAATACCTTTTCTCATTAGCAATATATATCAGTCTTGTGACTTCTACCAGTGTCTGGTTAAAGCTTGTAGGAGGAGTTTTCATTCTCCTCTGACTGTCCTATGAGGCTGCAGTACCCCTGACCTTCTGTCTGGACAGTGCTGATTGGCTGTGCTGTGCTGATCACATGCACCTCCCAAGAAAAAACCTCTCTAGCAATAAACACCAAACTGAGAATGTGCAGACTGATTCCAAAGACTGTCTTATCAGGAGATGGATTGGGTCCGTGGAAGAAGATGAGGATCAGAGAAGACAGGTTCAAACAGACTTTTTATACAATGTGGAGAATTAAGAGTGAGTATAACAAGCATGCTTTACTGCATATACAGACTGATTTTACTGTTGTGTGTTTAGTAACACTTTAACAGTGATTTCACAAGGGTCCCAGTGAATGTTGGTATTAAACCCATGTAGACAGTGATGCATCGCCTAAATGTCCAAGGCTAATGGATAGATGCTATTTTAATACTGTACCTAACTTAAGATTTCTTAAATTACTGCTAACACTTTTTTATCATGGATAGAAGAAGTACCTAGCATGATCTGTCACACAGCTCACACCCCCAGACTTCAAATAGGATAGCACACTGTCTGTTCCCAGTTTCTACACCTCGCACATGTAGTGAGATGTTAAATATTATTCTGTGGTTTAATGACTTCCCTGTCACCTTCAACATGGGCTTTAAGATAGGGTCCCTACTGCTGAGAAGGGTAGATTAACTGAGAATAACTTCACCCCTCCGACAGAACCCCCATCACCATCACCACCGTTCCTTCACCTGAACTGGCTGCTCCTCCTTCTTTAAAAAAATGTTACTCTCTCTTTCACTTACTTCCTTATCACGTCATTCCCCATTAATATTCATTGTAAAAGCACAAACTTAATTCCTTCATATACTGACCATTGCTGAATAAGGGCACTCATTTACTGTATTTAGCTCCTGACACTTAGGTGACATGCTAGATATAGTTCAATAATGCAGCATGTGTGATATATTCAAAACTGTTAGCAAAACTTTTCACTTAGTAATGGTTAACACACTTTAACAGAAAGTAAGACGTGGGTCAGCATTGGGGCGCAGTTCAATTCAGTCCATGAAAATATGCCTCCCCAAGTACAACTCTTGAAACAATTTCTGGAGCTACTTGGCAACAGCAGTTTTCCCCTGTGACCTGAAAAAGATGTGTGTGCCGCTCAGGCTTGGTAGAGAGGGGATATATGAATGGTGCATCCACAGCTGCTATTTGGAGTGCTGACAGGGGATGGAGCCCCTCCTGGCTCCTGCAAAGGTGCAAAGAAGAAAGGGTAGCCCCTGGAAGTCACAAAGCCAAGATATCCTAGCGAGGTAAATAGAGTGGCAACCTCAGCCTGGACTCCAATCAGGCCACATCCCCAACGCGTTTCACTCCGCATCCCGGAGCTTAGTCATGGGGAACCACAGTATTCCCCTCAAGGGCCCATAGAGGTTGTGGGACTGCAAACTCCAACACAATTCCGCCTCAAGTGCCTGCATCAGGGGTTTTGGCACAAAAGAATACTCATATCTATACCGTTTCTTTAACACTTAGTTGAAGTATCTTTGCAACCGTGCCAACCTGGTTACCTTTCTCCCTTGTGCAGTCTCTGGCAGTAAGTAGGAGTCCGGAGCCCTACAGAGAATATGTGTGTTGGCAAAGTGGGATTCCTCATCTGACACACACCAATGTAGTGTTGAATCCATAGGCTGGGAAGCGACAGTCTCAGTCCCAGCATTGGGACCTCCTGGACAGTCCTGGGCAGTTCCCTCATTGCAGCCTGTGGGTGATGACAGATCACTCCAGTCCTAAAAGGAAAAGGGCTACACAAGCAACACAGATGGAACACTTTGGGCTCTGAACCCACACTCTGCGAAGGCAACACTTTTGAAGAGGCAATTACCATGCAGACAACTACGATCTCCCCCCTTCTGGTGTAGCCAGCTGTGATGAGAACTGGTAGTGCACCAATACAGGCTCTTACTCCTTAAAGTGATATTAAAGGCAGATTAAAAAAAAAAAATAACATTGATATATATACTATATATAATATACTTAACCGCTTTATGCAGTGGTTTTGCACAGAGAAGCCCCAATCCTCCCTTTCTCTGGTCCCCCCCCCCCCCCCCCCCCC
>BLSH010207549.1:417126-436414 GCA_018402905.1 Glandirana rugosa | reverse complement strand
CAATTGTCGGGTCCTCGTCATCTGTATCGTCCGTTTCGACAATTAACCGATTCGTTTCGTATTATAGTTACACGTGTCTATCTACGTTTCGTCTGTCGTACCTCGTTTGACAAGTCATACACCGAATTTCTCAATTGTCGGTCCTTTATCCGTCGGGGCGGCTGCTTCACACAGAAGGTTTTTTATCTTTTATGCATATAATGCCTAAAGGTAAAAAACCTTGAGCCTTTACAACCACCTGGGTCCCTCTCATACGGACTCAACCCCTGCTGGCTTAGGGAATCAGCACACGGCCTCTCTGATCCCACCTGATAGGACCCAGGAGGACCTGGTATCACCTCCCTGAAGGCTGGACAGAATACTCCACTGTACACAGCCCTACATCCTGGAGTGGGTGAGAACTTACATTGAATAGTGAAGTTTCCCTTCTTTGCTCGCTGTATGCTGCTGAGATGACTGCCTATTTCCTGGCTGTTAACTCTTTAAGCCACATACTGAACAGTTTGCTCCATGCTGTCTGCTTTGCATCTATCTGTGCACATTGATATTATGCTTTGCTTAGCCAATTAACAGCTTTGCCTGCTATGTCTACTGCTCCTGGGCTGTTAACCCTTTTGTGTCACTGCTGTATTTGAGCTCAATTAAAGAGGAGGTACTTGCATTGTGAATTGATCATCTCAAAGTTTTACAGTAGCAGCCACAGAGGCGTAACTAGAACCTTCAGGGCCCTGATGCAAGAAACTATGAAGGGTCCCCCTGACCCCCGGCCAGGGCCCTTCCCACCGGGTCCTTTACAACAAATCCCAGGGCCCTTTACTCCCGTTACAGGACCCTTTATTACAGTCCTGCACTGGGACCCTACATGTTCTACAGTAGGCCCCCTTCCTGCTGTCTTGTGGCCTCCCCACAGGACCGGAACACCAGAGCCTGGTCATAAGTGCAACCTTTGTGACCCTGGTAGTTCCGCCACCAGTGTCAGTAGTTTTTTTATTTTTATTTTGGTTTTTTTATTGCTTTTTACAATTTTTTTCTTTACAATTTTATTTTTTCGTCATTTTTAGGCGCCCCATTGGGGGGCTTTGGTGAGATATCAGGGGTCTAAACAGACAGACAGAGAAAGGAGTTTGATGACACAGCTGCAGAGAATGCATGGACAGGAACAGCTATGTACAGAGCTTCTCATTCATTCATAAACTGAAGCACAGTAAACAGTTTACTATGCTTCACTTGTGAATGGGCAGAGTCAGCTCAAGAGCAGTAGACATAGCAGGAAGAGTTGTTAATTGGTATCAATGTGCACAGATAGATGCAAAGCAGACAGCACGGAGCAAGCTGTTTAGTATGTGGCTTAAAGAGTTAACAGCCAGGCAATAGGCAGTCATCTCATCAGCATACAGTGAGCAAAGAAGGGAAACTTCACTATACAATGTAAGTTCTCACCCACTCCGGGATGTAGGGCTGTGTAGAAGCCGCTGTCTGCTCTCTGTTAAAGCTGCTAATGCAACCGATTCCCACTGCTGAATGAGTTTGCTGGCTGTCATTCAAGCTATCTGTCAGTATCCAAAGGCTCCAAAGTATCAAAAGTATCCAAAGGAGAGGTGCCCGCCGGTGTTGGCGGTGCAGTACATTAAGTAGTTCCAGCTGGGCATCACTGGCTATTCCCTCTGCAAGTCTGCCAATCCAGTGGATAAGTACACAGGCTGCTGCAGCCGGCTAGCTCCATACAGGGACATCGTACACCGCGAGGCTGTGAACTGTGGGCATGGTCAGGATGGTGCCCCCACTGCCACTCCTATCGTGGTGTACAAGGAAGCCACACGGGCCCTCTGGAGCATGGGGCCGGGTTGCGATAGCAACCCCTGTAGGTACGCCCCCGGTAGCAGTGTCTCATAGACCATTGCTAGATAGTTTGAGGCAGAGGCGTTGCTAGGGAGTGGCTATTGGGGCTATAGCCCCGAGTCTGGGGCCCAAAGCCCCGGGTCTCTTACAGGGTGGGTGCAGTTCTGCAATTAGCAGGCATGTCCCAGTCTGGAATGCAGACTCTGTATATATATATATACAGTGAGGAAAATAAGTATTTGAACACCCTGCTATTTTGCAAGTTCTCCCACTTAGAAATCATAGAGGGGTCTGAAATTGTCATCGTAGGTGCATGTCCACTGTGAGAGACATAATCTAAAAAAAAAAATCCAGAAATAACAATGTACGATTTTTAAACTATTTATTTGTATGATACAGCTGCAAATAAGTATTTGAACACCTGAGAAAGTCAATGTTAATATTTGGTACAGTAGCCTTTGTTTGCAATTACAGAGGTCAAATGTTTCCTGTAGTTTTTCACCAGGTTTGCACACACTGCAGGAGGGATTTTGGCCCACTCCTCCACACAGATCTTCTCTAGATCAGTCAGGTTTCTGGCCTGTCGCTGAGAAACACGGAGTTTGAGCTCCCTCCAAAGATTCTCTATTGGGTTTAGGTCTGGAGACTGGCTAGGCCACGCCAGAACCTTGATATGCTTCTTACAGAGCCACTCCTTGGTTATCCTGGCTGTGTGCTTCGGGTCATTGTCATGTTGGAAGACCCAGCCTCGACTCATCTTCAATTCTCTAACTGAGGGAAGGTGGTTGTTCTCCAAAATCTCGTAATACATGGCCCCGGTCATCCTCTCCTTAATACAGTGCAGTCGCCCTGTCTCATGTGCAGAAAAACACCCCCAAAGCATGATGCTACCACCCCCATGCTTCACAGTAGGCATGGTGTTCTTGGGATGGTACTCATCATTCTTCTTCCTCCAAACACGTTTAGTGGAATTATGATTTTGGTCTCATCTGACCACATGACTTTCTCCCATGATTTCTCTGGATCATCCAAATGGTCATTGGCAAACTTAAGACGTGCCTGGACATGTGCTGGTTTAAGCAGGGGAACCTTCCGTGCCATGCATGATTTCAAACCATGACGTCTTCGTGTATTACCAACAGTAACCTTGGAATCGGTGGTCCCAGCTCTTTTCAGGTCATTGACCAGCTCCTCCCGTGTAGTTCTGGGCTGATTTCTCACCTTCCTTAGGATCATTGAGACCCCACGAGGTGAGATCTTGCATGGAGCCCCAGTCTGAGGGAGATTGACAGTCATGTTTAGCTTCTTCCATTTTCTAATGATTGCTCCAACAGTGGACCTTTTTTCACCAAGCTGCTTGGCAATTTCCCCGTAGCCCTTTCCAGCCTTGTGGAGGTGTACAATTTTGTCTCTAGTGTCTTTGGACAGCTCTTTGGTCTTGGCCATGTTAGTAGTTGGATTCTTACTGATTGTATGGGGTGGACAGGGGTCTTTATGCAGCTAACGACCTCAAACAGGTGCATCTAATTTAGGATAATAAATGTAGTGGAGGTGGACATTTTAAAGGCAGACTAACAGGTCTTTGAGGGTCAGAATTCTAGCTGATAGACAAGTGTTCAAATACTTATTTGCACCTGTATCATACAAATAAATAGTTTAAAAATCATATATTGTGATTTCTGGATTTTTTTTTAGATTATGTCTCTCACAGTGGACATGCACCTACGATGACAATTCCAGACCCCTCCATGATTTCTAAGTGGGAGAACTTGCAAAATAGCAGGGTGTTCAAATACTTATTTTCCTCACTATATATATATATATATATATATATATATATATACACACACACACACACATATACATATATACACATGTATATTTATTATTACTTACATGTATGCCTGCTCAAGCGTATGTCTTTCTTTACTTCGTTGCTATGGGCTCTAGCCCCAGATCTTTTGTAGACCTAGCAACACCCCTGGTTTGAGGTGGGGTTTGTTAAGTGTTTATTGTTAAGTGGCTGTATCCCATTGTTCTATTGTTTCTGTCTGCCTTGGGAGCAAACTATTATGGGATGTACAGTATCTCATAAAAGTGAGTACACCCCTCACATTTTTGTAAATATTTTATTATATCCTTTCATGTGACAGCACTGAAGAAATGACACTGCAACAATGTAAAGTAGTGAGTGTACAGCTTGTATAACAGTGTAAATTTGCTGTCCCCTCAAAATAACTCAGCACACAGCCAATAATGTTTAAACCTCTTGCAACAAAAGTGAGTACACCCCTAAGTAAAAATGTCCAAATTGGGCCCAAAGTGTCAATATGTTGTGTGGCCACCATTATTTTCTTGCACTACCTTAACCCTCTTGGGCATGGAGTTCACTAGAGCTTTACAGGTTGCCACTAGAGTCCTCTTCCACTCCTCCATGATGATATCATGGAGCTGGTGGATGTTAGACACCTTGCACCACCTTACGTTTGAGGATGCTCCACGGATGCTCAATAGTGTTTAGGTCTGGAGACATGCTTGGCCAGTCCATCACCTTTACCCTTAGCTTCTTTAGCAAGGCAGTGGTTGTCTTGGAGGTGTGTTTGGGATTGTTATTATGTTGGAATACTGCCCTGGGGCCCAGTCCCTGAAGGGAGGGGATCATGCTCTGCTTCAGTATGTCACAGTACATGTTGGCATTCATGGCTCCCTTAATGAACTGTAGCTCCCCAGTGCCGGCAGCACTCATGCAGCCCCAGACCATGACACTCCCACCACCATGCTTGACTGTAGGCAAGACACACTTGTCTTTGTACTCCTCGCCTGGTTGCCACCACACACACTTGACACCATCTGAACCAAATAAGTTTATCTTGGTCTCATCAGACCACAGGACAAGGTTCCAGTAATCCATGCCCTTCGTCTGCTTGTCTTCAGCAAACTGTTTGCTGGCTTTCTTGTGTATCATCTTTAGAAGAGGCTTCCTTCTGGGACAACAGCCATGCAGACCAATTTGATGAAGTGTGCGGCGTATAGTCTGAGCACTGACAGGCTGACCTCCCACCCCATCAACCTCTGTAGAAATGCTGGCAGCACTCATATGTCTATTTCCCAAAGACAACCTCTGGATATGTGGCTGAGCACATGCACTCAACTTTTTTGGGCGACCATGGCGAGGCCTGTTCTGAGTGGAACCTGTCCTGTTAAACCGCTGTATGGTCTTGGCCATCATGCTGCAGCTCAGTTTCACTGTCTTGGCAATCTTCTTATAGCCTAGGCCATCTTTATGTAGAGCAACAATTCTTTTTTTCAGATCCTCAGAGAGTTCTTTGCCATGAGGTGCCATGTTGAACTTCCAGTGACCAGTAAGAGAGAGTCAGAGAGATAACACCAAATTTAACACACCTGCTCCACATTCACACCTGAGACCTTGTAAAACTAACGAGTCACATGATAACAGGGAGGGAAAATGGCTAACTGGGCCCAATGTGGACATTTTCACTTTTGTTGCCAGTGGTTTAGACATTAATGGCTTTGTGTTGAGTTATTTTGCAGGGACAGCAAATTTACAGTTATACAAGCTGTACACTCACTACTTTACATTGTAGCAAAGTGTCATTTCTTCAGTGTTGTCACATGAAAAGATATACTAAATATTTACAAAAATGTGAGGGGTGTACTCACTTTTGTGAGATACTGTATATGTTTATGTGGATTGGCTTATAGGTTAATGAAATCACTGTCAGCTATTAGTTGCTAGAGGGAAGGGGGGATTTCTCCCACAGCCCTACCTGCTGATAAGACTGTCTACTGTTGAAAATGAATGTACTGTGGGAGATTAGCTCATGGGGATCAACTTTCCTGAGGAAAATAGTCAGCATGCAGGCAACTTTCTTTAAAATCTGGGAGCTTGCCAGGTTTATTGGTAAAAGATTTGCAGGTTAAAAACAAACAAAACAGAAAATAAGTCCTTGCACTGGCGCTAAACTAAACAGTATAGTTTCCTCACTATACGGTGTGGGGCTGACCCCCGACACCCATAAAACATAAGCCAAAATGCAAACCTTGTCTTTTAAAGTCCAAACAGACACAGAGCTCCCTCAGATTCCTCTCTGAGTTCCAGGTCAGAGCTCAAGTGAGATATTTTCCTGATTATTTAAGCCACCTGCTGGTGGACTCCAGTGGATCACAAACTCCGGACCGAAACCAGCCCTGCCATGGTGGCTGGTAAAATCCTGACCGAACTCTGTTTAATCCAGTCCACATGAACACATACGAGGCGACAGATAGCGTCCGTCTACCACTTCGCCTTGCATACCGCCACAGTACCTATGTCTCATGTTACTAAATGTACAGTTTACCCCACCCTGTGTCATTATGAAAAGAGGAGGGATTGTCACCAGAGTGTATATCTCTTTGTACCTGTGTTTCAATAAACAGTTGATGTTTATTGATGTTTTTTCACTATGTCTTGACAAGTGAATGGGTGAGCTAAGGGATCTTGGATCGTACTGGTACCGGACAAGGAAAGCTTATATGGCAGACATACTCCTCTTGAGGTCCGTCACAGTGAGCTGTATTGGATTTCCGCCAGACATATCATTTGGAGTTGAGGCAAAATAATTAAATTTTAGTCTCATCGGACCATTACACCTTTTTCTATGTGGCCTCAGAATCTTCAAGGTGTGCTTGTAAAGTGGTCCGATGAGACTAAAATTGAATTATTTGAAGAAGACAAATATTCCTGTTGAATATCTATGAGAGAAAAACACAAAAAGTCTGCATTAGAAAACAACAAAAATGGTAACTGTTTAGTAAAAGTAGATTTGCAAACATGGGAAACTGAACAGATATGTGAAGACTAATAAATAGGGTACGAAAACCGCTAGAAACCTTCATTGCAGCAGATTGTTTGTGTTGAAAATTATTTAAACCTTCTTTTTACAGGAAATTTATCGCCCAGTTGCTGGACCGAGGAAAGAAGATTCTGGATTGCACAGAAAAAGTGAGAGCTGCCATAGCAGAGCACAAATTTTTAAAAAAGACATCGGACTTGCTCTCAAAATTCAAATTCGGATTTGAAGATCCTGGCCAGTGGCTAAAAAGACATTGGTATTACCAGCTGAAGCAAAGTGTAAAACCAATATACTGTATATACTCGAGTATAAGCTGAGTTTTTTAGCACATGTTTTTGCTTATACTCGAGTCAGTGCCCAACAGCATCTCATCTGCGGGAGCCTGAAGCCTCTGTGGGTGGTCCGAGATGTCTATGTATGTGCGCTGAACAGAGCACATACATAGACTGATTGGCTGCACAGTGCGCAGTGACTGCCAGTAATTGGCTTTCCACTGTGCTGTGGGATGGGGCGGGTCAGAAGCAGCTGACTCAGATGAGGAGAGGAGAGGAGAGAAGGTACTGTGCTCCCTGTCCCTGTGTAATGGCTGATTCTCTGTGTAATGGCTGATTCTCTGTGTAATGGCTCAGTCCCTGTGTAATGGCTGATTCTCTGTGTAATGGCTAAGTCCCTGTGTAATGGTTGAGTCCCTGTGTGTAATGGCCAAGTCCCTGTGTAATGGCTGATTCTCTGTGTAATGGCTCAGTCCTTGTGTACTGGCCACAATACCTGTGTTCTTGCTACAATACCTGTGTTCTGGCTACAATCCCTGTGTTCTGGCTACAATAACTGTGTAATGGCTACAATACCTGTGTTCTGGCTACAATCCCTGTGTAATGGCTGCAATCCCTGTGTAATGGCTACAATACCTGTGTTCTGGCTACAATACCTGTGCAATTGGTATCTATTTTTATTTTTTAAATTTACCAGTAGCTGCTGTATTTCCCACCCTAGGCTTATACTCGAGACAATAAGTTTTCCCAGTTTTTTGTGGTAAAATTAGGTGCATTGGCTTGTATTCGGGTCGGCTTATACTCAAGTATATACAGTAAATACAGAAAATTCTTCATTGCCAGTGGAAAATTCATCCAAGACAGAGAATCAGTTTTATAAAGGCACAATTAGCCCTTCATTATCAAAGTATACATTACATGAATGAAGACTGATATAACGAGGATACAACTGTCTCCCCTTTTACCGCGGATGCTGTGTCTGAAATGAGCCATAAAACTATTGTAGATGCAGGTAGCCTCCTAGTACAGGAGGATAAAAATCAAAAGACTGCTAAAAATGATGCTAGTGCAGCTGATGATTTGGCAGATAGCTTGAAGTTGATCAACATTAATGGTAGTGCTGAGAGGGGAAGTGATGGTTTATCTAACCAACCACAAAAAACCTTCAAACCCCTTTACAAAGCAGTCACATTTACTGGATGTTATAGAGAAGAGGGCGAAGACCCCAGTTTATCGAAAGGATAAGTTCAAAACAAACAGGTATAATGACTGAAATGCTATATAATTGTAACATATAATTATGCAGGATATACATATGATGTGTCTAAAGAAGAAAAGAACCCAATAAGTCAGACTTTAGAGGCAGATTGGACAATGAAAATTTTTAAGTCATACTTGGAGGGTACTATCACTAAAGTGATCTACGAGGGCATTGAGGTCCCACACCCTAGGACCCCCACGTTCCATCTTCATTCACACGTGATCACTCTACCATCTTTTTATTAAAGATACTCAGGATCTCCTAAAAGCACTTGATGGGATACATGTTCCTGAAGGTTGCCTTACGGTAGCCATTGACCTTGAGGCATTGTACTCCTCTATTCCTCATGAATTGGGCCTGGAAACTATACAAAGATTTCTTAATGAAAGAGGTGAAGCATCTTATAAGCTCAATCAATTTATTTTTAAGAAATGGGCACTCTGGATGTATTTTCAAATACAGTTTCCTGACATCCCCCCCCCCCCCCCAAGGGGCAGCCTCCGGATGCCCAGGCGGGCAATTTTAGCAGGATTGTTATTTTTAAGGGACTGGATCAGTACTTCTTTGTGAATGTTGGCTTAGGGCTCCCAGGAGTTCTCTTCAGGGCCGTAACCCTTCCACAGCACCAGATACTGGATACCACTACCCCTCTTCCTGCAATCCAGGATGGATTCAATCTCAAACTCCTCTTCGTCATCCACCAAAATTGGTCCCGGCGGACCGGTCTTCCGCCCAGGGAAGGGATCTGGGGCCACAGGTTTCAATAACGCTACACAAAAAAATGGGTGAATACGCAGAGATGGTGGTAGCTCGAGCTCATAGGCCACTTTGTTAATTTTCCTCCTCACCCGAAAGGGTCCAATAAACATGGGTCCTAATTTCTTGGAGGGACAGGATAGTTTCAGGTTCTTAGTTGCGAGCCAGACTCGTTCCCCAGGTTGTAAGTCCAATTCCCCCTGTCTCCCTTTATGAAAGACTTTCTTGTTGTATTCCTGGGTCCGGGTCAAGGTTTCCTGTAAAAGTTTATTGTTTTTCTTCAGGAATTCGGTAGTTTCCTGTACGGCTGGCACTGTACTTTCGAAGTTGCAATTAGGTATGAAGGATGGGTGGAAACCATAGTTTGCCAGAAACAGGGATTACTTGGTGCTCAAATGGATGGTATTATTGAAGGAAAATTTGGCTAAAGGTAGCAGAGAGGCCCAGTCATCCTGAGAGAATTAATAGAAGCAGCGAAGGTACTGTTCAAGTGTTTGATCAAGGTCCTCTCAGTCTGACCATTTTTCTGTGGGTGGTAGGCAGATGAGAACTCTAGTTCAATCTTAAGGGAGAAACACAGAGCCTTCCAGAACCTGGATGTAAATTGGACCACGGTCGGAGACAATGCTTGTCGGAATTCCATGGAGCCTGACTATTTCCCGGATAAATATTTCTGCCGTTTCAGCAGCGGACGGTGTACCCTTCATGGGCAGAAAATGGACCATTTTGTTAAGCTGGTCTACTACCACAAAGATCATGGAATAACCCTGGGACAGAGGTAGCTCGACAATGAAATCCATGGAAATAATAGACCAGGCCCGTTCAGGTACTGGGAGCGGTTTCAGTAGGCCCCAGGCTTTAGCTTTACTGTTCTTGTTTTGAGCACAGGTGGGGCATGAACTGACGTTTTTCCTACAGTCCCCGTCAGCTCGTGGCCACCAAAAGGAGCGTAGGAGAAGTTCTGTTGTCTTGCGGACACCAAAGTGCCCTCGGGTATAAAATGCCTGTTGCTGTGCCATAATAGCCCATCTTTCATCACCAGTTTAGGGTCTGCTGGCCTGGGGGCCTTGGCTAGGGACTGCCTAATGCGGGACAGCAGGTCCCCTTGAGTCAAAAGGAAGTTCCTGGGATGAAGAACTGTATCTGGGGCAGCAGAGTCACTAGGTTTACAGAACATCCGAGACAGAGTGTCTGGCTTAACGTTCTTCGACCCAGGCCTGTAAGTGACATGGAAGAGAAAGCGTGAAAAGAAGAGGGCTCACCGGGCTTGGCGAGGTCTCAGTCTCTTCACTGCTCTGAGGTATTCCAGGTTTCTGTGATCAGTATATATCAAAATAGGGTGCCTGGCTCCTTCCAACAGATAGCACCACTCCTCCAGGGTGGCCTTAATGGCCAAAAGTTCTCTGTCTCCTACATCGTAATTCTTCTCAGATATGGATAGCATGCGAGAGAAGAACGCCACAGGGTGTAGTGATGCCTTAGCACCTTGCCTCTGTGACAGTACAGCCCCTACAACAATTTCAGAAGCGTCCACTTCCAGGACGAATGGCAAGGCAGGGCCAGGGTGCTTCAGGATGGGTGCCGAAGTGAAGAGTGCTTTAAGGGTCATAAAAGCTGCCTGGGCTTCATTGGTCCACTGAAACCGTGCGTTCTGCTTAGTTAACTGGGTAATAATAGCTGAGAACCCCTTTATAAATTTCCTGTAAAAGTTGGCGAAGCCAACAAAACGCTGGATTCCCTTTTTATCCATGGGGGCAGGCCAGTCAAGGATGGCAGAGGCCTTCTGAGGGTCCATGGTAATGCCTGTGACCGAGATGATAAGCCCCTGGAAAGGAATGCTTGAGCGCTCGAACTAGCACTTTTCTGCCTTGGCGTAGAGCCCATGCTGCGGAAGGCAGCTCAAGATACTGGCGACATGCCTGCAATGCTCTTCCAGGGTAGGGGATTATATCAAGATGTCGTCCAGATAAATGATAACAAATAGATCCAGGTAGTCCTTGAACACGTCATTCACCAAGTGCTGGAACGTGGCGGGTACATTGCAGAGCCCGAAGGGCATCACCGGATACTCAAAATGCCCGAACCAGGTTCGGAAGGCAGTCTTCCATTCATCCCCCTCCCGGATGCGGACCAGATTATAAGCTCCGCGGAGGTCCAGCTTCGTGAAGACAGTTGCTGCTGCAAGTCTTTGGAAGAGCTCCGGGACTAAAGGCAGAGGATATCGCGGGAGACGTGGAGGGCCAGATAAAGCCTTTCTTCAGATTGTCATCCAAGTAGGCCTTGAGGGCCGACAGTTCCAGTTCAGTCAGAGGGAAAATCCTCCCAAAGGGCACCTCGGCTCCAGGGAGGAGCTCTGTCATAAGACCTATGGGGTAGCAACTTTTCGCCCCCTTCTTGCTGAACACATCCAGGAAAGTGTGGTAAACTGAGGGAACCGACAGTATCAGGGTCAGTATCCATGCTTAGCAGAGTAGGGATCGACTCCTTAGGCTCCGGAAAACAGCGCTGGAGGCAGTAGTTAGACTTGAACTTGATCTCCCCCTTGGCCCAGTTGTTGCCGGGGCTACGGGCCTGAAGCCAGGGTAGGCCAAGGATGATGGGGAACAGATGGATGCAATGGCATCCAGAAGGAGGAGCTCCCGGTGACCGTCAGCAGTTATAGCAGGCAAGGGGACAGTCTCATGTGTAACCCCGCGTGATTTGATGGTGATGCCGTCTGCCAGGCATACGACCATCCCGTGGGATTTGGGTCGCAGAGGGATTTGGTGCTGGGCCACGAAGGATTGATCCATAAAACAACTACACGCACCAGAGTCAATAATCGTGGTAGCCAGGATGTTCCTTCTGGGGAGCTGTAGAGAAAGAGGGAGAGTGAGGCGAGAGGAGTTACTTAGAGAAGTTGGTATATCGCCACTGGGGGATGGCGAACACTTACCGAGCTTGGCTGGGCAAGTTCTCACCACATGTCCAGGTTCTCCGCAGTAGAGGCACAGGTTGTTGTTTCGGCATCATTGCCTTTCCTCTGGAGTGAGAGACGGACGGAGGAGGCCCAATTGCATGGGTTCAGGAAGGTCCGGTGACGAGGAAGAAGAGGCCATGGGAGCCAATGGAGCTGGTCTGGGGTAGCTGGGCACCCGGGGTAGCATCCAGGTAAGCCGTGAGGGCCCTGTAGATCTCTTGGCTCTGCACTCTCTGAGACGCCTATCAGTCCGGATGGAGCGACTGATTAGTGCATCCAAGGTTTGGGGTACTCCTACACCGGCTAACTCATCCTTCAGTGGCTCAGAGAGATCCAAGTGGAATTGGTAGAAGAGAGCTGCGTCATTTTAGGCTGTATCAGCACTCCAGCTCCTGAACTCCGTGACATAGTCCTCCGCTGTGCTCCGGCCCTGCTGGAGAGCATGGAGTGCAGCTTTTGTGGTAGCGGCTTGCTGCGGGTCCTCATAGAGCCGAGCCATGGCTTGAAAGAACAGGGTCAGGTCAGAGACTTCTGGGGCTTTCTGTTCCAGTAGGCGGTGGGCCCAGGATTGGGGTTTCCCTAGCAGCAGGGAAATCACCAGACCCACCTTAGTGTTTTCCAGGGAGAAGGTGCGGGGTTGGAGACCAAAATAGAGCTTGCAGGAGTTGCAGAAGCCCGGAACTTGGTGTGGTCGCCTGAGAATCGCTCCGGCAAAGGAACCTTGGGTTTAGAGGGCAGGGCCACTATGGTGCAAGCCGCAGACTGGCTGGGGGGCTGTGGCTGAGGTAAGCTCCTGGGCACGCTCTTCCAACCGGGTATAGCCTTCCTGTAGGGTTTTGAAGGCCTGGGTAAGGCCGAACAGGTGCAAGCAAAGTTCATCCATTGGAGAAGTCTCCTGTGTAGACTCAGACATGGTTGTCCGTTGCTGTCACGTACCTGGTGGTGGAGTCTGACTTATGCAGAAGTAACCTCTGTTGCGATCCTGATTCAGTAACCCCTGGTAGAGCAGACAGGAGGTTCGGGAGTGAGAATGGCATGAGGGTTGGATTGGTTACTGGTGGGAGCTGGAGAGGTCCCTCTGGCCTCGTGCTGGTTGGTAGAGTGGTGGTACAGGCTGGGTCGGCAGCAGGCTGGCAGTGCAGTAGGAGCAGGCAGAAGAGTAGTCGGGTACAGGCTGGGTTCATTAACAGGCTGGCAGCAGAAGTACAAGGGAGAAGGCAGAAGAATGGTCGTGGGTAGCCGGGGTCGGTGCAGGCGGAGATCAAGCAGAGTCAGGTCAAGCCCGGTCAAAGAAATAGGAACTCCGGTAAACAGGTCACTAGGGTACAAGAAACGCTGTAGAATGGACAGCACTGGCTGCATGGTGCTGTCCAGTTTAAATGGCTTGTTTGGCGCCAGTGGTGCCGTGCACCTGCCGCACCCGCTTGCACAGAAGAACGGGCATTCCGGACATACTTTCAAATACAGTTTCCTGACAGTGCCCCAAGTCCACCCTTTTTTGAAGCCAATGAGAGCCTCAGGCTCTAATCATGTGCTTCGAAATAAAAAAAAAACATTGAAATCCATGTGTCCGGCACCCTGCATGCAGATTAGGGGCCGGGCGCATGGATTAGGGGAGGCGGCGCCCCTGCGCCCCTAATGGAGCATACTCACAAACCAACCTATCCCTTCCCCACCAAGTGTTTGGCTACAGGAAAATGAGGAAATTTACAGAATGGAAGACATCCTACAAATCACAGAGAGGAAACATTTCAGAAAAGTTGGTTCTACTGGTTGGAATATACTTTTTCCTCCGACTATGTGGCAGACCTTGCGTACCAGTTTTTTAACTCCCGCGGATGGAGCCTTGCCGTGTAGCTAGTGGGAAATCTTACCTCTTGCTCCCTTCGATGTCTTCCCACACTCAAGGGTTGTAGTTTGTTGCCACTTCTCTTGAAGTAGGTTGATACAATCTGGATCGTTTCCTTGAGCCTTACAGCCATAACCCTGTGTAACTGCGGTTATATTTCTTTGTTTTTTATTTGGAATAGGGGTTTCCCCTGTCAATTGGCTGTTAAGTTTTGTTCTGTTTTTCTCATATACTGTATTCTGCATTCAGCAAAAAAAAAAAATACACAAAGAATTAAAAGTAACATACAAACACAATTAAAAAATGAGCCATCACATGTAAATCAATACAGCACCTAGTCCCCCGGCCACTTCCAGACGGGCCTAATATCACTTCCAGAATGCCATGTGGTCTAGCCTTAGCGCATTTAGTCATTAAGCAGTGAACACGGGGTGTAGAACTATCTTTTCAATTTAATTGATTGTTGTGCATATTTTGTACTTGTGGGCACTTTCACCACTTCAATACCAGGCACTTACGCCCCTTCCCGCCCAGACCAATTTTCAGCTTTCAGCGTTGTCATACTTTGAATGACAATTGCGCGGCCATGCTACACAGTACCCAAACAAAATTTTTATAGTTTTTTTCCAACAAATAGAGCTTTCTTTTGGTGGTATTTGATCACCTCTGAGGTTTTTATTTTTTGCGCTACAAATAAAAAAAGACAGATAATTTTGAAAAAAAAATGTTTTTCTTTGTTTCTGTCACGTCTTTGTAAATAAGTAAGTTTTTCCCTTAACTGATGGGCACTGATGAGGCTACACTGACGGGCACTGATGACGCAGTACTGATTGGCGCTGATGAGGCAGCACTGATGATGAGGCACATGTATGCAGCACCGATAGGCGGCACTGATCAGCAGCACTGGCGGGCACTGATAGGTGGCACTGATGGGCACTCATAGGCAGCACTGATGGACACTCATAGGCAGCACTGATCGGCACTGATAGGTGGCACTGATGGAGACTGATAGGTGGCACTGGTGGGCACTGATAGGTGGCAATGATTGATGCCATTTTTATGCAGGCATTCCCTGGTGGTCCTGGGTGGCATCCAAGATGGGCACTGAGTGCCATCTATGTTGGCCACTGTGCCCCTTACCTGGTGGTCCCTGGGTGGGCTTCCCTGGTGGTCCAAGGGTGGGCATTCTCTGCTGGTCCTAGGTGGGCTCCCTGGTTGTCTTGGGTGGCGAACCTCAGGGGGGGGGCTGCGCTGATAAACAATCAGCGCAGACCCTCCTGTCAGACGAGCCGCCGATCGGCTCTTATCTACTCACATCTGCAGACGCGAGTAGAGGAAAAGCCGATACACGGCTTTTCCTGTTTACACTGTGATCAGCTGTGATCAGCTGTGATTCATCACAGCTGATCACGTGGAAAAGAGCTTCTGACAGAAGCTCTTTACCACGATCGGAGATGCGGTGTGTCAGACTGCGACACCCCATTACCGATCGCCGTGCTGCACGTCTCTGCAGGCGCGTGCCTGCTTGTTATCCTGCTGGACATATGACGCCCAGTCAGGATAACAGAACCACTTCCCGGCCGTCATTCTGCAGTAGGGAAGTAGTTAAACACTTGACCTCCGGAAGATTTACCCCCCTTCATGACCAGGACATTTTTGGCGATAAGGAACTGCATTATTTTAACTGAAAAGTGCACGATCATGCAATGCTGTACCCAATTTAAATTTATGTTGTTTTTTCCCCCCCAGAAATAGAGCTTTCATTTGCTATTATTTGATCGACTCTGGGTTTTTTATGCTATAAAAAAAAATTAAAAAAAAATTTTTTTTTTACTTTCTGCTATAAAACATATCCCAGAAAAAAAAATTTAAATCATATTTCTTCATAAGTTTGGGCCAATATGTATTCTGCTACATATTTTTGGTAAAAAATCCCAATAAATGTACATTGATTGGTTTGCACAAAAGTTATAGCGTCTACAAACTATGTTATATATACTGGCATTTTTATTTATTTATTTCTTTTATATATTAGTAGTAGCGGTGATCAGCGACTTATAGTGGGACTGCGATATTGCAGCAGACAGTCTGACAATAACTGACACTTTGTGGGAACCAGTGACACTAATACAGTGATCAGTACTAAAATATCCACTGTCACAGTACTAATGACACTGGCCTGGAAGGGGTTAAACATTTAGGGCAATCAAAGGGTTAACTGTGTGCCTAACCAGTGTTTTTGTTTAATATGTGTGCTGCTTTTACTAAGGCAAGTGATGGATTTTATTCCCATGTCAAAACCTAAACTCTGCCCTGTTTACATAGGCAGAGCACCGTTCTGTGTCTCTGCTCGACGATCAGCAGGTGTCGGCGGACATCTATTGGCCGCTACCCGCTGATCGGCTTGTGCGGTGTTCAATCACATATTTATTTAGCACACATTGATACTATAAGAGGTACTCGGTGGCGCGATAAGTGGTGTAAACTTGATTTGCAACACTGAATTATTTTAAAGATTTTTACCTGGCTCCTCTTTCTGATCCAGCACTGTCCCCGTCTGCAACACTGCCCCATCTCTTCCTTGTCTCACAGGACACACTGAGAGCAGAGGGAGTCAAAAACTTGTGCTATTGTCAGTCAAATCCTGTGAAGAGGTAACGGGCATGGTGCAGAGTCACATTGTGTGTGTGTCTATGGATGCACAGATCCCAGGAGTGCACGTGCCCCCTTAGCAGCCAGCTTGCTGAGGGGGTGCTTGGAAGAAGAAGGAATAGAGAGTAGCGGCAGGGGACCCCAGAAGATGAAGTAAGGGACCACTTTGTCCAATAAAAGTTAACAGAGCAGGTGAGGTGAGCATGTGAAGGGCTCATTCACATGAGTGCTGATTATGAAGAATGAAACAATGCTTATTAACGCTCCAGTAACATTTATAATGTGTTTATGGTGCGTTTTCATTGTGTTTATGAAGCATTGAAAAGCTTCCCAAAAGCATAAGAAATGTCCATGAAAGTGTTGTTTTTCCAGAGGGAAGTACTTAACCCATCAGATCCAGCGGCTGCTGGGCCTTTAAGGGTTTTAATATGCCGGGAGGTGTGCCGGAGTACCAGCTGCGCTTCATGGATAATAACAACATGTGCCAAGTGCACTCCTGCACCCGGCACAAGCCTGAGACCAGCCCCACCCTTCACTTCCCTGTCAGGCGGAGTAATGTCCGCCCGGCAGGCGCTCAGTGGTGTCACGCCCCCGACATTATGGCCTCATACACACGGGCGTTTTTTACAGCCAAGTTTTTTAGCGTTTTTTGCAGCTCTCCATGTTATTCAATGGCCCCATAAAAACACTGACTTTTTGAGCAGTAGAGGGCGTTGGTGTTAGTGAGCTGTAAATAGAATGCTGGACCAATGTGTTCCGAGGCTGTAGCATTTTGGTGTTTTTGATGCTGAGCCGGCAAAACGCTCGCTAACGCCGTACCAACATTAACCTGCGTTTTTGACGCCGCCGTTTTCAAGTTAAAAAAAATGCCTATTGACGCCGACGCTCACTAACGCGCATTAACTCCGATGCTAAATGCAGATTTTTCCCTGACGTCGGGCCCAACATTTTGCTTATTTTTTTTCATACGCCCGTGTGTATGAGGCCTATACATGCAGGGCCGGCGCTACCTAGCTATGTGGCGAGCAGGCGCTAAAGCCTCGTACACATGGGGCGACGATCGTAGGTACGATCGTCGCAAATCGTATGTTGCATAATGTAACTTGCATACTGACTGCACTACACGATCGTACGACCACAGAAAGAACGTTCAGGTGCATGTAATTAGCATCCGACCGTTCCTGACTTCTGAGCATGCGTGTTTTGCACAATACAACTTGTTGTACCAACTGCTCTGTACACACGATACAACGGTAGTATGAGTGCTTGTTGGTACGACCAAGTTTTCTAGTCTGCTCATACAACTCCCTTGTACGACCGTCCTATGTTCGATTGTTCTAATCGTGCATACGAATGATCGATATCGCATACAACGGTCGTTAGTACGACCTGTTGTATACGATCGTCGTCCCGTGTGTACGAGGCTTAAGAGCAGATGAGCTCTCCGCTCTTCAGATACCTACATCACAGTGCAGGCTGAAATAGCTGCTAGAGGGAGGACTTTGCTCCCCCCACTTCTCCAGCTGCAGGACTGGATCTCCTCTGGCTACCAGCCAGGTTCTTGTTGTGTGGGCGGGATGTGGCCAACTTTGGAGATGCCAACTGCCTGAACTGCTCGTTCACCTACCTGCTCGCACGTCTGAAGTGTCCGCACCGCCTTACTGCCCGCCCACATGTCTGAACCTCCTGCCTGAACTACCTGCCGCCCACATGTCTGAACTGCCCGCCCACCTGTCCACCCAGCCACCCATCGACACTCGGAGGGAGATGTTAGCCAACCAGGAGAAAGTGTGTGCTGCGGTAAGCTCAGCTAATTGACTGTACCTAATTGCCAGAGCACTAGGGGCAACGCTGTATCTTGGCCTAGGCCAGTGGTTCTCAACTCCGGTCCTCGGGACCCCCCAACAGGCCAGGTTTGCAGGATAACTGAAATACATCACAGGTGATATAATTTGCTGCTCAGTGATTGCAGTGTTCTAGTCTGCATCTCCCCAAGGTAATACTTAAAATCTGGCCTGTTGGTGGGCCCCGAGGACCGGAGTTGAGAACCACTGGCCTAGGCCAACGAGGCCCAGGCCTAGGGCGGCACTTTGCAGGGGGGCAGCATGAAAAAAGTCCTCGCCGGCTTGCACTTTTAGTTCTGCCAGTATGAAAATACAGGCAGGGCCGCCATCAGAGGGGGGCAGCCCATACATATGTGGGGGCCCAGGCATCCCAAAGGGCCCAGGCAGCAGACCCCAACCAATGAGTTGTTGTGCGGGCAGCCGGCATTCCGTAACTGTGGGGGGGGGGGGCATGAGTTTAGTCAGGCCTAGGGCAGCACAAAACCTAAATACACCACTGACTAGGGGTAAGGGTTAACATTGCTGTGTCCACCGCTGCAGGTGGGGAATGGGGGGGGGGGGAGTCAGTGGCAGTGAAAGTTAATCCCTCTCATCCCCCACCTTGCATTGTCCTCATGGTATTGACATTTTAACCCACCTCCCCCCTGCTGTATTTGTGGTAATGTCAGTATTATTAACCCCCTCCTCCCACATTGGTAGTCATGGGAGGGATTCAATTTTAATGCCACTGATCACCAATGTGGGGGAAGGGGTTAATAATAAGCGCTGCGCAAACTGTCGGCGCTATATAAGTACTGTATAATAATAATATTATAATAATAATACTGACACCTGTGTTGAGGGTTATTAATGCATCCACTGAAAGCTGTGTTCGGGGTTATTAACCAGTTGCCGACCGCCCGGCGTGGCTTCGTTATCGCAAACCCGTCACCTGGCGGCGGCCACAAGAACGAGTATTGTGAGCGTGTGCGCACTGCCGGAGGCACGCTCACGCACTCACTGT